>CAMOHE010039826.1:0-64491 GCA_946598075.1 Artocarpus hirsutus | reverse complement strand
ATAATAATAATATAATAGTATAATATCAATATGAATAGTATAATAGTAATATTCATAATAATATATTAATACTATTATAATAATAATAACAATAAATATAAAATATAATTAACTATGTATCATATTTTTTATAACAATATTTTTATTTAATGTTAATATTAATAAAATCATAATATATTTTAATATTAATAAAATCATAATATATTATTAAAAATTATATTTATATTATTATTTATATTCATCATAATATATTATATATATATATACAACATCTTCATATTAATATATTGCTAATATAATCATATATGGTTATTATAAATTAATATTTTTATATAATATAAATATAAATATTATATTAATATAAAATAATTATTATTTAATAACAATGATAGCAATAACATTAACAATAATAACAATTTAATAGTATAATATCAATATGAATAGTATTATAATATTAATAGTAATATTAATATTAAATTATATTTAACATTATTTTATTATTCATGTTTATATTATTATTAGTATTTTAATATTAGTACTGTTGTACTGCCTTGACAACTACAATTTATTTTTTTTTCAATTATACTAGATTCATATTACAACCAAATACAATAATATATTATTCGTAAGAATCTAATAGAAGATTACTGTGTACAACCAAATGTGATAATATTAATTTCCTATGAATCATATTGCCTACTATCACTTTCCTAAGAATATGATTCCTGCTGATTACTGTATTCCAAACGTCCCCTTAAATATTCAAGAAATCTATACTACAAATGAACGTGTGAATGTGCTTTTGAACATAAACTTGACAATTTTATATAGTGTTACTTTTCTTATTTTTATTTTATTTTCTTTTCTCTTTTTGCCTGTTGCCTTTTGCTTATTTATTTCTTTATTCATTTTTTATTTTTGCTTCAATTTTTTTCTTCTTTTTTCTTGTTTGTTCATATGATCCTTCATTTTTAAAAAATTTTTGTTTTTTTTTTTGCTTTTCTCCTAAATTCTCCAATTAACAATTTTTTTCTTTTAAATATTCTCTGCTTATTTTTTTTTTTACTAAGCTAAATGATTAAGGAAAGTAATAAAATAAAACTAAAATTTATAATATACATATTTTTTTTATCTTTGTATTCATAAAGAATACACGCACTAGACGTGTGCTTCTCACTAGTATAATTAAAAAAAGGGAGAAGAATACCATAAGGAACCATACGGATTCCTCTTAGATAAGGCAGCTTAGTTAGACCATTTAATCAAAATTTAGAAGTATCAAATATTTATCCCAAGTACACATCATACAAAATTTTTATTCAAACTAGCAAAAAGAAAAATAAAAAACAATATTCCACTCTACAGCAAATGAGACCACTAGAGGTGGCAAAGAAGGTTGCGATTCTAGCGAGACACCTTCACCTCTTGACCATCACAACCCATAATGGGTTGCAATTTTGATGCCATTCCCTACATCACAAAAGACTGTTACGATCCACCACCTTGCAAAGTACCTTTGCAACCCATGATGTGTCACAATTTTGTTGCTATTCTCCGCCTCATGAAGGACTTGAAGGATTGTCACAATCCATGGTGGATCGTGATTCCGGCTCAAATTTGTTACAAGCACACTTTTCTATAACAAAATGTAAAATAATAAAAGAAATTAGAGAATAGGTTTGTTCTAGGGAAACTTGACCTCCAAATGATCGCTAGAACTTCAACAGTCCAATACCTTCAAAGATAACATAAAGTTGCAACAAAATATTTAATCCCATCATACTTTCCTTTTAGGTTCTTGAATAGGAAAAGATTACAAATGAACCCCTCAAAACAAGGGATGTACAATAATCAAGCACTACACTACAACATCTACACCTATCCAATCAACTAACTAATTTCATTGAAATTTGACAATAAAAATAAGGGTTATTGAAACTTATAGTCCTCTAAACTTTAGGGCCTCCCTCATTTTACTCCCTGAACTTTAAAATTGCCACTGTACCTCATGAACTTTTAAAACTCCTCATTTGCCCCCTAAATTTTTAGAAATCACCATTTTGCCCTTGAACTTTCACTACTCCTCACTTTGTCTCCTAAATTTCTAATTTTTTTATTTAAATAGACAAAATTAAACTCATGTGATTCACACATGGGTTACCTGTATAGGCAAAAATGAATTTATTACTCCTAAATTATATTTCACGTTTACATTCTCACTTAATGCCTTTAATTTTTTTATCTAGACTCCTATTTAAAAAGGGTTTTTTTTTTACACATTTCGTCTCATTTTTAATGAGTAACTCATTGAATAAGTGGATATTATTTGCTAATATTTGAATTTAAGTACTAAGGAAGATGAATTACACATTAAAGATAAGGAAAAATTGACCAACAATACTGAAAAGAAAATGCATATATAGACCTTTCTTAAATGAGAGTAGATAAAAAAAAGGCCAAATAAGATTGTAAATGCGAAACAAAACCTGAGAGTAATAAAATCTCATTTTTATCTATACAAGTAACCTATGTGCGAACCACATACATTTAAGTCTAGTTTGAGATTGATGTACTTTTAAGAGAAGCACCCCCTTTTGCTAGAAGCAAAAGCAAAATCTAAAAGCTAATATTTCTAGCTTCTTCAAATAACTTAAAAGGTGTATTGGTTTTTATACAATGTGTCTTTGTAAGCTTTTACTAAACACCATAGTTGCATCATTTTTTGTACAAAGTGCTTCTAAAAGTTCTAAAAGTAATCCCAAACTAAGCCTTAATTTTGTCCATTTGAATAAAAAATCAAAAAATAAGGGACAAAATGAGGAGTTTTAAAAGTTAAAGAGCAAAATAGTGATTGTTAAGTTTAGAAGTCAAAGTGACTAGTTTTAAAAATTCTAGATGTAAAGTGGTGACTTTTAAATTTCAGAGGGCAAAGAAAGAGAGAGCCTAAGGTTAAGGACTATGAGACTTAGAAAATACACATTTCTTAAAGCTAGATATTATCATTTTGTATTAATATTTCTCATTAAATCCTTAATTAAAGCATTTGTGTGCTAAATAGTATTTTAGTATCTTAGTATTAAAATGTTTTTAGTTATAAGTATTTAAAATGTTTTTATGTTTAATAATATTTTCGGTAATTTTTAGATTCATTTTCATATATAAAATATTAGTTTAGTTTGAAATTAATTAAAACCCTAAAACTAATATATTGTAATTTTATTTTGAATCTTAGTGTGTTTGAAAATATGTTTTAAGTTTGTAAATATGTTCTATTATATTTTCTGTAATTTTTAAAATATTTTTGAGTCTTAAAAATTATATATATGTCAAACTGAAAGGGCCCTAAATTTTAAAAGTTTGTAAACATTTTTAGTGTATTTTATTGTAAAATAAATATTGTTATAATTATTGTAAATGTTATGTTTGTAAAATAATTACTTTTGTTTCAATTTTTTGTCTTTATATTTGAAATTTGGTCAAAAAACAGAGCAAAATGGGACCAAAATGGATAAAATAAAAAAACAAGTGCATTAAAAAAATCAAAAGATGCTGAATTTGTGTATGTGGAGTCCACCTAGTGGAATGCCATTGTCGCACGCATATATGCACTGACAGATGCACATCAACTTATAGGTCATGTTAGGGGAATCTCAAATGCTCTAGATTTGGTGCAGTTGTGTCCATGTGAAGCTACTTTCTTGGCTGTTAGATTTGCATACCACGACTAGAGGCCACACTCCATTTAATCTTAGCCGTGCATTTTAGTCTTCATATGTATGATCAAAGGCTAGAAATTGTTCGGCCAGTACGTGCACTATACTAGATCATGAACCAAGATTCTTGTATATCATAGCTGTTTCAACGTGAAAAAAAAAAGGGAAAATTAATTAAAAAAATTGCAATTGCACAACTTAGATTGGATTTAATCATTTAAAAAAGTAAAAAAATTATTAAAAAATTATCAAATATTGAATTTGAATTCACTAGGTTATACATCCCCTCTTAGTTGTAAAAATACTATTTAAATAAATAGTTTAGTTTTTAATATTTAGTTTTTAGTTTATGTTTTTGTTTTAAGATTATGCTACAAAAATTATGCATAATAATATTTCTGGCATTTTTATTCTAACAAGTCTTTTTAATTTTTCTTTTAGCTAAGGAGAGAGAAGAAATATTAGCAAAATTACCTTAAATATTTTTAGTTTTTCTTAGTTTTCTAAGCAGTTATAATGCCAAATTATTTTATTTAAAAACTCAAGTTTTTAGTATTTTCTTAACTAGAACTCTGGCAAAAGAAGGTTTTAATTTACATCAACATATGCTAGTACAGATAATGCTTGAGAGGACCTTGATTAGTCGTAGACAGACAATGGCATGATAAATGCTTAACTTATTACTTTTTTGTTATATTAGTTAAATAACGCTGAAATCATGCTTGTTTATTAAGATGAGTTTTTGCTACGTTATAAACATGAACTGGCATAGTAAATATTTGGTAATACTTGATTTATTGTTGATAGAGGATGGCATAGTGTTTCTTAAACCATTTAATAAATAATTTTAAAAAGTAAAATATAGTTAAGTTAATGGCTAGAATTGAACATTTAATCCTTAGCGTTGTTGTAATTATTGTTATTTATCTTTTAAATTAATTGCACTTATTGTTAAAGTTTCATTTTGATTTAGCTGCATTTCTTATTGTTGAAGTTCCAAAATCACAAAAATCTGAAATTGGAAAAATGATGTAAAAATGTTTAAATATTATAAATAAATACTTCAATAAATATACTAGACTTAGCAATCACCTATTCCCTGTGGGCTCAAACTCGGATTTACGAAGTTTTTATTACTTGTGACAACCTTTTACTTGAGGTTATTTCATATTACAACTTTTATCACTAAAGTTTTTAGCACCGTTGCTGAGAAATAGGTCGTGATTAGTATAATGTATTTTGTATTTTATATTTCTTTTTTTATGTTCTATTTTACTAACTATTTTTCCATGTTATTTGTTTTCTGTCAATATTTGTTGTTTTGTAGAAATAAAATAATGTTTACGTAGGAATTTTGCATGCATTTTAGATAAGTTACTATTCACATTGGTTACTATTCATAGGGTAATCTTCATTGTTTACTATTCATAAAAAGTAAAAAATAAAAAATATTTTTTTAATTATTTTTTTTGTTATTTGTTAGTTTTAGGGATTAGATTTAGGTTTTTCATAATAATTAATAAAAATTATGGTTTTGAAAAAAAGTATAATTTAAGGAAGTTTAGTTCGTGGCTGGTGCTGGTTCGGAGACATTTCTCATAATCAGTTACTTTTAGAGATTCTTCTAATACTAGTCATTCTAAGAACATTGTTCTGACTAGAACGTTGGATTTTAAGGAGCCTTCGGCCAACCAATCTTTCTTAGGAACGCTCTTAAATAATATAATTCCCTAAATCTACAAAATAAATTAGACAGATACTTTTCACTCACTACTTTATTTTCCTTGAATAAAGAAAAACTTAGCATCTCATCTTGAAAATTTTGTAAATAATATAAATAGTTTGTTTGTGAATTTGGTCTCATGTTTTTAAAACTCATAGATTAATTAGGAAGAGTTTAGAGCCACCTTTAGTTTCTATTATCTCCTCATATTCAAACCAAATAGCTGATGAAGAAAGTGTCTATAATGAAAACATTGTTAATCAACAAATCATCCATCTTGTTCGTTCAATGCATGATTATTTGCAGCCACCTCTGAATCCACTCCATCATGTCTAGTTTTTCCTTTCAATGCTCAAAAGTTTAGGTTCAAACCAAGAATGGTTAACTTGTTTCTAGATTATCATGGCTTAAAATTTGAAATTCCTTATTTGCACCTTAGAGATTTTGAAGATTTTTGTGCTACCTTCACTGACTAAGATGTTTCAAATAAAATTCTTAGGCTTAAGCTTTTTCCTTTTTCTTTAAAAGATATGGCTCAAATTTGGCTTACTTCTTTAACACATTGGCCAATTGGTACATGGTAAAAGATGCAAATTGAGTTTTTGAAGAATTCTTTTCAACTTATAAAACCAATGCTCTGAAGAAACAAATTCAAAATTTTTCTAAAAATGCAAAGGCTTAATGTTGGGAACGTTTTAAGAATTTGTCGAATTCTTGCCTACATTATGGTTGTGAAAATGGCATTATATTAATTTCTCTTATGAAAGTTTAACTCCTAAAACCTGTTAATTCATTGAAACAATGTATAATGGAGAATTTCATAATAAAGAACCTAATGAAGCGTTAGATTTTCAAGATAATTTAGTTGAAAACTCTCAATACTGGCAACATATTAATTCTAAAGGCACAATTAGGTCTAATCTTACTAATGCTCAAATCTCGTTCATCAACTTAGTTAAGAGAATGATCTAAATGCTAGGATTGCTAGTTTGTCAAGAAAGATTAAAGCCATGAAACGTAGGAATGTTTAGAAACCTAAGATTGAAACTTTGTGTAGTGTTTGCCAAATTTTAAGTCATTCAACTTATGAATATCTAATATTTAAGGAAGAGTCCAATGAATAGGTAAATTACAGAAACCAAATAGATTAACTTAGGAAGCCTTTTCCATCTTCACATTATGACACATATAATCCACAATGGAGAAATCATCCCAATTTTAGTTGAAGGAATGATCAACCACAGCTACCACCACATCCACTTGAAAATTTTCAAATCGTCCACCATTTCTGCAACAAACTCAAAATCAAGGTCCACCAAATCCACAATTTTAAAAACGTTCACAAAATTTTCTATCTCTTGAAAGTTTTAATTCACAAGTTACAACTCTTGAGGATGTTTTGTAAAAAATTTATTCAAAAACAAGAAGTCATTAACACTTACACTTCACAAGATATTCATGAGATTAAGGAGTCTATCTCTAGGCAAATTCCCTGCTCAACTGTATATTACCTTTCTACTAATAAATTTGCGTCTTCAAGTTCTCCATCACAACAAGAAACTGTTAATTTTGTTTAACTCTTCGAGGAGGTAGAACTGTTGATAAAATTATTAATTCACCTTTGAAAAGTGATGATAAAGTTAATGATAATGAGACAAGTTCTAAAAAAAGAAAATTATGCTTCAAAAAAGAAATTTGTTTCAAAAGTTCCTTTTCTACAAGGTTTGCTTTCAAAAGAAAAGTCTAATAAGAAAGCTGAAATTTTTGAACTTTTCAAATAAGTTAAGATTAACATTCTATTTTTAGATGCAATCAAACAAGTCCTATCTTATGCTACATTTTTTACAAATTTGTGTAAAATTAAAAGGAAGCATAATGTGGCCAAGACTACATTTTTAGCTGAGAAACTTAGTTCCATCATTCAACATGATTCACCACCAAAGTTTAAAGATCTATGTTGTCCAACAATTTCCCGTATCATAGGAATCACTCAAATTGACCATGCATTATTAGATTTTAGTGCTAGTGTCAGCCTTTTGCCTTATTCTATTTACCAGCAATTAGGTTTAGGTAAACTTAAGCCAACATCAGTCATATTTCAGTTAGCTGATCATTTTGTGAAAATTTCAAGAGGAATAGTTGAGGATGTGTTAGTTCAAATTGATAAGTTTTGCTTTCTAGTATACTTTATTGTTTTGGATACACAACTTGTTTCTCCTTCAAATTTTCAAGTCTCTGACATTTTAGATTGTCTATTTCTTGCAACTTCAAAAGCTTTAATTAATTGTAGAAATGGTATCCTAAAATTGTCTTTTAGAAATATGACTCTTGAATTCAAAGTTTCAATACGTTAAAACAATATGCTGATTTGGAAAATAGTGAAACTAAACCAATTGAGAAAGAAAAGTCTTTGGTTGATGAAGCATATGAAGTTGCTAATTTGATGTTGAAAAAAGGTGACACTTATAAATCTGATCTAGAAAATATAATTCTCTAAAAAAGGATTCTGTTTTAAAACAAAATTGTCCCAATTTAGAAAAATGTAAAGAAAGTGCTTAGAAAATTTTTGAAAAGAATCCATTTATATCTAAACATTACTTTTAGGTTTAGATTATATGGATGTTGACTTATTTTCAACCATAACCTAGTATTTTAATTTTTGTTTTGTCTTTGTTTTTGTATGTTATTTTTAGCGTATTTTTGTGCATTATTTTCCTAAAATTCTAAAAAATTATTTTCAAAAATTCATTTAAAATGGCTGAGATTATGAAGGATATAATCAAATTATTAGTTGGTATTTTTTGTATCAGAGGCATCTAGAAATGCATTTTAATAAAATAAATAACATTAAATTTTTTTGAATTTTAGAATTTTGTATGATAAGAAAAACTCACAAAAAATTGAAAAATGTTTAAAAACAAATAAAAATTAAAAACTTAAAAGCACAAAAATAAATTAAGTTTAGTTTTCATGTTTATTTTTAGTGTTTAATAGTGTGTAGTAATCTGTTAGATTACTTAGCCCATTTTTATATTAGCCCATCATTGTTTAGAATAGTGTCTCAGGCGTCTATACAGTCTTCCTCGCGTCTAAACAATAACCCTCCCTTTGTTTATATAGCCCATCATTGTGCATCCAAGCTCAAAACTCTCTATGCTTTCTTTCTCTAAATTTTTCATTCTTTCTCTAAGCTCTTGAAATTCTCTCTGCCTTTTCTCTAGAATTCCCAAAGAAATTCCTAGAATGCTTTCAAAGTTCTGCAACTTCAAACACTTTTTCTAGAAATTCTTCAATCTCTTTTCTCTTAATCCTACAAAATCTTTTCAATACTCTCAAACACTCTCAAATTCACTCAACGTTTCCCGATTTCTCAAAAGCTCTCTCAACAATCTCTTAAAATCTCTCAATTCACTCTCAAGAATCTCATTTTTTCCTCTTTTCTCATGGATCTTAAATACGAGCATCTTCATAAATATATTCCTTCTTTTTCTCAGAAAGAAATTGATAGAAGTACAAAACTAGAGTCACTCATTTATTGGTACTTTCTCGTTTTCATCTTCCAACTGATGTAAAAGTGTATATAGAAGGTCTAGTCTATCCTAGTGATGTAACTAATAAAGGTCTATCTATAGATGAGTACAAGTCTATGTACCAAGAAAAGAAGAGCCTATTATATGGAATCAAAATGTCTTAAGTGTTGTCATCAAAACTATTTTAGTAAGTGTTTGTCACTTAGTTATATGTCTACAAATAGGGAAGACAAAATTTAGTTATGTAAAAATGGTCTTAGAAAGGAAAACTTGGAAAATCTTCAAGCTTCTCTTAAGTCACATCCATGTGGGTATGTTTTAGGGACTATGTCAAAACATTGGCCGCAATTGCATAGAAAGAAAGAATATCTCATGAAGTTGACATTAAGCAATCTAATTGTTCATTTTGTAGGATAGTTAGAAAGGAGAAAGACTTTTGATCCATTTAGCCTGAAGCAGAATTTGTAAAGTTTTCTTTATTTTTGTGTGTTTTTACTTTTCTAAAAAAATGTTAAAAATTTATTCAAGAATTCATTTTAGTTTTAATGAAAAATCATCAGAACTGATGAGTGATAGAATTTTCTAGAGACGTATTTTGATGAGCATAAGTCTTCAAATTATTATCATATAAAATTTTATCAACAAAAAGATTTTTGTTTTTATGTGATTGTTACAATATTTGTTTTAATAATTGTGTTTGTATTGTATATCATTACATAACATTATTTTGTCTTTTTCTTATCTATCTAATGCATTATTTTCTTTAATAGGTATTTTGTATGTCATGTAAATTAAGTTTTATCTTAATTTTTAGACTTAGGTCCTATTTTGTCAAAAGTTATACAATAATGTCTTGTTTTTTAAAAGTTAAATAGTATTGTTAGGTAAAAATTTTGAAAAGTTCTACAATTGTGTCACATCTCTCTATTTGTTAATATCTTTCCTTACAACTTTCCTTACCTGTTTTACCTGACAGTTTATCCTTGTCTATACTCAGATGTGTATAATATCTCATTTTAGGCTTAGGTTTTATTTAGAGTGATGTTAAATAGAGTTAGGCTAAAAAAACATAAAAAAAGGTGCTTTAGTTTTAGAAACCACTATAGCATCCTCTTCCCAATCATGTCAAAGCCTTAAAAATATCTGTGTGTTTTGCAATTCTAGTCCAAGCAAAGGAAGTGACTACTTCAATGTTGCATTCCATTTAGGTCAAGTCTTGGCTATTAAAAGGATGAATCTTGTGTATAGGGGCGATAGTCTAGGTCTAATAGGTATTGTTGCTGCAGGAGTTCATTTTAGAGGTTCTAGGGCTTTAGGTATTATTCCTAGTGTTTTTTCTCAAGATCGTCTGTGTGGTTAAACCATAGGTACTAAAAAGATAGTTACAGATAACCTGAGCAAATAAAAAACATTATTAGCTCTTCTGATGCTTCTTGCTTTACCTGGAGGTCTAAGAACTGTAGAAGAACTTTTTGCTATTACTAGCTAGAAATTGTTAGGAATTCATTTTAAACCAATTGGTCTATTAAATATAAAAGGTTATTTTGACATTATATTTAGTTTTTTAGATAACATTATAGATCAAAACTTTCTTGTAGAGTCAAGAAGGAAGATCTTTGTCTCTACTCTAACTGTTGAGGGATTGCTCAAAAAGATGTAAGTTATCACTTTCGAGACAGACACTACAATTTCGAAGCTAGATCAAAAGAAGGAAGGCAGTAGAAAATGCTATCAAGATTTGGATATTTCTCTCTAAACTCTTTGTTCTTTTAGTTTTACCTACAACATGTTCATTTATGTTTCCATTCATTTTAAGTTTGAATAACCACTCTTGCATATATGTTCTTACTCTTTTTGCTTAATCTTGTTAAACATTAGGGATAATGTTCAATTTAAGTTAAGGGAGAGGGTTGTGTCAAAATTTTTTAAGATTTTTCAAACTTTTCAATTTTGTGTTTATGTTTTTAATGGGACTAGTTTAAAAACCAAGGGAAATATTGAAAAATAAAAAAATGGTGTGCTTTTTGTAAAACTTTAAGATTTATATTCTCCAAAGTTGAGATGGCTGAATAAAGGATTAGTCTTGAAACGCGTTTTGATGTGGTCCGAAAATATAATCTCGTGTGTTTGTATAATCTCATCTTTACATCTTCTTTTTGTTGCATGCTTGTTTAAAGATGGCCGAAGTAAGAAATACTTAATATTCTTAAAGCATCTTCACTATGTTAGAAATCACTAAGTAAAGAGTGGTTAGCATTCTTGAATGTGTTTTCGTATATTTGCATTGCATCTGACTATTTTAATTTAAAAAATCTAAAAATTGAAAATTCTAAAAAAACCAGAATATTTCAAAACTTTAAAAAACATTTTGTAATATATGCAAATATGTCTGTTTTCAATGATCTACCTCCTGTTTGATAACGATATTAAAGGTTATATCATTTTCATAACTTGAGGTAAAATTCAAATATTGTTTAAGTTAATGTTAATTTCTTTTGTCTGCCACATATCTAGGTTGTGATTTTTCCTAAATTTGAGTACTTAAACTTGAACTATGATTTGTTATACTAATTCAGAGACTATTTACGTTAACATAAATTTGGTTTATTTTTATAAAACCTTATAATTTGTTTGAATCCCTCTTGACACGAAATACCAGATAACTCTAAATTAAGGACAAAAATTAGGCCATCGTTAGATCGTTTAAGCCTTTCAGCTTACCTATTTATATTCTACATCCCTAGTCACCTCGATGAGCTTAATATTCCTATCTTTCTTTGTCAACCACAAATTTTAGTCTAGTCTTTTAATAAAATCATAATCTTTTCCTTTACTTTGCACTCATAAGGCATTTGATCATTCTAAATATATTTGGAATTATGCTAATATTATGTGAGGTTGGGTAGGGATAAGAAAGTCTATTATATTTGTAATTTTAGTCACTCTATAAGTTTGTAATTTTCAGTTATTTTGTATTCCTATTAAAAAAGAAAAAGAAAACAAATAAAAAAAAGAAAAGAATATGAAAAAAGGGAAAAGTTAAAAAAAAAATTGATTAAGAAAGGATGACAGATAAAAATTTATTTTAAGTTCGGGTTTGTTACTTGGGAATTAGGTTGTACACTTTTTATGTTCGGGAATTTTATAAGTGTCTTACGGGTGAACTTTGCTTCAAATTTATCCTTCATCTTACTTTTTACTCTAACCTTACATTACAAGCCGAATAAAGTCCTAATGATCTTTAATAAAGTGTTATTCTACATTAGTAGAGAGGGGAATGAAAAACAAACATATGAGACTTCATTAAAATAATTTCCTTTATATTAATGTAAACTTATCTAGTTAGTATGCATTGATTAGTGATAGAAATCACACACATAGGAAAATTGTATCTTAAATATGAGACATGCTCTTGAAATAAACTATAAACTTGATTAATATTTGTATTTTTACTTTGAGGCATAAATTTGAGATACCATTAAGTAAAATTTGCGAGAAGTCATTAGCTTTTGAAAAATCAAAGCTTTGGTCTATTTTTAAGTTTTATTGTTTTAATTGTTAGGGACTAACAATAAGCTGGTTAGGGGGTGTGATGAGACGTAGAAAATACACATTCCTTAAAGGTAAATATTATTATTTTGCATTAATCTTTCTCATAAAATCCCTTAATTAAAGCATTTATGTGCTAAATAGTATTTTAGTATCTTAATGTTAAAATGTGTTTAATTATAAAATTTTAATATGTTTTAATGTTTAATAATATTTTCGATAATTTTAGAATCATTTTCGTATGTAAAATATAAGTTTAGTTTAAAATTAATAAAAAAACATAAAAATAATGTGTGGTAATTTAATTTTTCATCTTCATGTATTTGAAAATATATTTTAAGTTTGTAAATATGTTCTATTATATTTTTAATAATTTCTAAAAAAAATTTTCAAGTCTTAAAAGTTACATCTGTGTCAAACCGAAAGGGCTTAAAATTTTAGAAGTTTGTAATTATTTTTAGTGTGTTTTGATATAAAATAAATATTTTTATAATTATTATAAATGTTATGTTTGTAAAATAATTAATTTTCTTTTAAATTTTTATCTTTAGATTTGAAATTTGATGAAAAAGCAGAGTAAAACAACACCAAAATAGGTAAAACAAATGCATTAAAAATAACAAAAGTCAAATTTGTGTCATTAGAGTCCACGTGGTGAAATGCCATTGACGCGCACATGCACACACTGACAGATGCGCGTCAATTGAAGCTGGTGTTAGGGAATTCTCGGATGCTCCAATTTTGCTGTAGTTGTGTCCACGTGAAGCTGTTTCTCCGACCGTCCGATTTACGTATAAGACTCATCCAACGGTCTTCGTTAGCAGGCCACATTCTACTTAATCCTAGTAGTACGTTTGTGTCTTCATCCATGTGATCGAAGGCTAGAAATTGTTCTATGGTACATGCACTGCACCAGATTGCAAACCAAGATTCCCTTGTATCAGAGCTATTTCAGAGTGAAAAAAAAGAGAAAAAAATTAAAAAAATAAATCACCAATTGCACAACTTAGATTTGATTTTATTTAAAATAGTATAAAAATTATTAAAAAATTGTCAAATAGTGAATTTGAATTCACTATATAAATACTTAGGCCTTTGTTCATCCCCTCTCAGTTATAAAAAATAATATTTAAATAAATAGCTTAATTCTTAGTTTAGTTTTTAATATTCAGTTTTTAGTTTATGTTTTTGTAAAATAATTTTAAGATTATGCTATAAAAATTATGCTTAATAATATTTTTAGTATTTTTTAATTTTTTTTAATTTTTTTTCCTTAAGGAGAGTGGGGGAAAGTTTAGAAAAATTACCTTAAATGTTTTGAGTTTTTCTTAGTTTTCGAAACAGTTGAAATGCCAAATTTTTTTCTTAAAAAACTCATGTTTTTAGTATTTTTTTAGTTAGAACTCTAGCAAAATAAGGTTTTGATTTATCGTCGACATAATCTGGTACATATAATGTTTGGAAGTACCCTAATTAGTCGTAGATAAGAAATGACACAGTAAATGCTTAACTTATTACCTTATTTGTTATTTTAGTGAAATAATGCTAAAATTATGTTTGTTTATTAAGTTGATTTTTTGCTACATTATATTCATAAACTCGTACAGCAAATACTTGATAATGCTTGATTTATTGTCAAAAGAAGATGGCATAAGGTATTCTTAAACCATTTAATAAATAATTTAGAAAAACTAAAATATAGTTAAGTTAATTGCCAGAATTGAACTTTTGATCCTTAGTGTTGTTGTAATTATTGTTATTTCTCTTTTAAATTAATTGCCCTTATTTTTAAAGTTTAATTTTAATTTAGATGCATTTCTTATTGTTGAAGTTCCAAAATCACAAAAATCTGAAAATGAAAAAATACTATAAAAATGTGTTAACATTGTAAAGAAATACTTTAATAAATATATTGAACATAGCAATCACCTCTTCCCTTTAGGATTGACCTCGAATTCATCGAGTTTTTATTACTTGTGACAACCTATACTTGGGGTTGTTTTAGATTGCAGCTTTCAAGACCAAATAGGAGCCATCATTGTTAATAATCCTAAAAATAAATACAAAATTCCATATATAGGGGATCGTATCATTTCTTCCCCTCAAAACACCCTTGTCCAAAGGTGTGAACCTTTGGCTTTGTTTGGTGTATTTGCCTCGTCCTTCGTTTCAAATTTATAAGTGAATGAACAAAAACTTTGAATTTAGTCTTAAACTCTTCCCTGTAAGTGTAGTCTTGAGAATTTTTTGCAAGGATGTCTACGATCACGCCTATTTTTGGACTTAAAGGAAGCCTGTTCCTTTTCTTTTTGTATGGTCTATGAACCCCCTTATATTTTACTTCTTGCAAGATTTTACTTTAGAAGAAATTTATTTTGTTTTGTAATGAGCTTGAACAGCTTGTGCGGGCACCGTCACCATTAGGTCGCTACTTTGCTGAGTAATAGTCAAGGCCACTTAATTTTCAACGATATATTTGATGTCTTGGTCGCTTAATGGAGACTTAGAATTTGTTTATGCTACCAGCCTCCACTTTTCTCTGATCTTGCATAGTTTTTTGTCTGGTCTAATAGAGATAGACTTCACTTTAGACTATGGTTTAGATAACTGTCATTTTATTCAACATGGAGGGGTTTGCTTTCGGCGACGGTCTTAAAGCTCGTCTAAAGTCTACCAGGGTTACTAGAGGCACAAGTTTGTCTAGTTAGACAACAGTTTCTAAGAACATTGTCTAATGTTCTATTTAGACTGTGGTTTCATTGAGAAATTGTGTCTAATGTCTTTCGGCATAAAAAAATAAATAAATGTAGTTTCATGCATATTTCCCATGAGTAGCCTTTAATATCCCATCATTTCTCCATTATTTGGCCTCAATTTATTTATTTTATCTACCACATTCTACACTTGCAAAATAAACATTGATAACAACTAAAATATTATAAACAAATATAAATAAAACTAAAAATTAACAAAAATACACAAAGACAAAAGTAATTCGATTAACTTTGACATTAATCATAATTATTCAAGCAATGAAATGGTTTAAATAAAAATACAACAAAGTAAAATACAATACAACGTGATAAAATGAAATACAACATAACAACATATAATATGCAACATGAAATGGAATATTTCAATAAAATACAATACAACATGATTACTTTTTTCTCTTATGTTTATTAGTGTTTTCAACTAATGTTAATTTAACATCTAAATAGACTAAGTGTAAATCGTCATTGTCAAAAATATCAACCTCCTCCACCGATAATCATTTGGTAAAAGATTGAATATTATTGCATTTGGCATTGTCTATAGGGCAACCATAAATGGTTCTTGGCTTCATTGATATGACTAGTGACAAGTCTTAACACTGACTCATTGCACATTAAGCATTGATCTAAGTCTTCAAACTCGTTCTGGTATAGAGCACAATCATTCGGGCAAGCATGTATCATCTCGTCCCTCATTCCTAGAGTACTTAACGTCTTTTTTGCTCATACATAGTTGTCAGCATTTTATTATTATCCCAAATGCATCATATAAAAATTTTAAAAGTCCCATGAAACTCGAATTTGACCATTCACCCGATGCCTTCAAATTTCATAGTTTAATCAAACTATCTACATTTAATTAGTTTGATTAATCTCATAATGATACAAATGAAACCTAACATCATTATACGATTATTTCCTAATATTTTTGCATTATATACAAGGACAACAAATCATACTTCATTTAACGTTAACCTTCACAAAAGCCACAAAATCCCCAATCTATTTCTCATAATCATCATTCATCCTATGAGTATACATCCCCTTCATCTATTACTGTAATATCAAATTAAATTTTATTAAATCACACAACAAATTATCCAACAATGATCAAACATTTTATAAGTACAATAACTAATTTAGAACACAAATCCAACTAAATAAAACCTAATAATAAAATAATCTAACATTAAAACAAAACTAAATAACTAATTAATTTTAACAAATTCCATAATTAAACAAATCATTCAACAAATTGAAGAAACAAACTTCACACAAAGTAATTCCAACAAAACTAAATCCAATAAATTCAAAAAAAAAATAATTCCTACACAACTAAATGCAACAAATTCAAGAAAACTAATTTCACAATCACACAAACTGAACAAAAAAAAAAAAAACTTGAACCTAATCATTCAACATATTACAATCCAACAATTCCATAATCGTATACAAATCCACACCCAAGGTAATGCCATGGATTTGTTGGTAGACACAAAAACGATTGTGTTGAGGGAAGATGTGATAGAGGGGAGGGTAAGGGTGAGCAATGGCAAGGGTAAGCGATAGATTTGAGGGCAATGACAACAATGGTGGAGCAAAGAAAAGGATAGGGAAGGCAACAGCAATTGGGCATCAAGGAAAAAGGAAAGGGGAGAGGGATAAGGAAGAGAAATAAAGAGAGAGAAAGAGAGAGAGTGAGTGAGTGAGTGGGATATGTTTTTTTGAGGAAAATTAAAATGATGAGAAAGAGATTAAACAACATTTTCTTAAAAAGCGTCGTCTAAAAGAGTATTAAATGACGATTTCCTATAAACCATTGTCAAAAGCGCCGAACATATTTTTGAAACACAGAAGTCTACATACCATGCTTTTTTAGGTAGATATTGTTGAAAAAATAGTACACAACGGAATTTTAAAAATTTTTATACCAGAGTATTTTTCAAAATACAAGTTTGACACGCTATATGTATAAATTAACCAGATCTTACAAGCCTTATATGCTAAAGAGATTCCTCAATTGATGAAGAGAAAGGCGTTGTATAAGGACCTTAATCAACTGGCCTTCTCTGCTATTCTCTATCCACGACCAGTGTGTGTGTGGGCACACTTGTACATCTCTTCCTTAAACAACTCTCCTTCCAACCAATTGAGGAAACCCATAACTAAGGTTCGTGATTTGTGAATAATAGCTCTCAAGGAGTTACAGAGACTCATAGTATAGAGTGCTCACTCTTAATTCCTCAATTGATCTAAATAACAATGAGTCTCACTTGCCTATTTATAGAGGTTGGTCCTAGGAGTTAGTCCTTATCAGATAAGGCCTTAAAAATTTGAATCAGGATCAAATCAAGACTAATATCTGATAAAATTTGTGTCTAAAATGCGTGATCAAAAATTGTTCGATCGCAAGCCGAATTAGTATATCGGCATGCCAAACTTAGTCCACCAACAAGCTGAACCTAAAGATTGCCTACCAAACTTACGATAAATGATTCCTACGAATATTTTATTTCACATCCGAGATTCTTGGGATAGAGCCTTAATTTTAATTCAAATAATCTAATAGAGAAGTTATCTAATTAAAACAGTCATATCTAGATAATCTCTAGCAAAATAAATATTCCTAATAATTTAACAAGTTTATCTTCAATTAATTTATTCAAAATTAATTCAATCAGTAAACTAACATAAATTATCTGATCCGATAATTCAACAAGTTTATCTTGAATTAATTTTTCACAAAATTAATTCAACCGATAAACACACATGAATTATCTGATCTTACCGAATTTCAATCAATCTAATAATTTGACAAAAGTCATCAATTTATTAGAAAAGCACACCGTATCATTACAAGATTTATTATAAGCTAGCAAATGGGACTTGATGGACCTATATAGTTTAAGCTCTCGATAATTATAAAACCTAATATCTTAGATATACATTCCATAATTATCAACTCTAACGTTACTCTACTAAAAGCTTAGAGCTGCATTCTTGAACTATATAGAATTACGAAGTCCAAATAGCTAAGTCTCCATAACATATCATAATGTATTGTATCCCTATAGGATTATCCATAATCTACTTAAGGATAAATTCTGTCTTACCTTCCCAATTATTTTTCTCTTACGTTCCATTATCTTACCATTGGAAAACTTACCATCCAAAGACAGTATACTATTTGGTTACACTTATGTATCCAAATGGTTGGGCGCTCTAGTTTTTCAATTACAGGATAATGCATATAAGAGGATATCAATGACTCCTAAAGAGGAGCTACAGATTCCATATCTAGGAATAACAAGTCTACACTATTAAGATTCATGCCTCCAATGTATCGATATGCACCAACATAAAATATGGATGTCACCCTTTGATACATCAAAAGACATAAGTCAAGACAACAAGCCCATTATTCATCTCAGGATTAAAATATAACACATATGATTGTCTAAAGTGAATTGATTTGTCAAGACAGAATTATTAATTCAAATCAATTACACTTTATGTCCCATTCCAAATCATCATCACCTATGGCAATGCACTAATGTTTTTTTTTTTTTTTTGCGGAGTCCACCTCTGATGGCCAAGACAAACCATCTCTCATTAGGGATATGGACAACATAACAATCTTTACATGAATAAAGTGCCCAACTTTATTCCCTCGATTGTAGATCTTGTAATTTATGCCGTTACCTTTAGAATCATGTCTTCCTCATAATCTATCCATCATATGCCTAATTCTAAAGGTTTAGAACAACAGTCTTAGACTTTTGTTTGCTTATCATACATTGGACAACAATTTGGTATATAAATAAATTCTTTATTGATAACAATGTCCAAAATCATATTACATTTTTGTCTCCAAAATCATATTACATTTTTACTCCTTAGTGCATACATGTCTAACAGATATAATGACAATTTTCATAGAAATTGTCATCTTTTATGTGTCATCTAAGCTACAATTTGTATTAGTGACTAGTCTATTTTCATGTGTTCATCTAGTTATTTTTTCCCAGCACGTATACAAAATGTTACAAACACACTTGTTGTAACAAAAAAATAATGAAAGAAATTAGAGAATAGGTTCATTCGAGGGAATCTTGACTCCAAAAATACCTCCCAAGACAACATAAAGTTGCAACAAAATAATTAATCTCCCATCATACTTTCATTATAGGTTCTTAAATAGAGAAAGACTATGAACTAACCATATAAAACCCCTCAAAATAAGGGATGCACTCATCCACTAAACAAATACTATATTATAACTTCTACACCTATATCCCACATACACCCGTATAAAACCCTCATATGTTAATGTATTTGTAGAAACAAGCGAAACAATCCAACCAACTAGATGACTATTTATAGGATCCTATTAAAACTCTTTGGCTTGCGATGGAACCTCACAACCCACAATGGGTAGTGAATCCATTGCAATCCTTCTGCCTCGCAACGGATATTACCCTCAAGTAGCAATTGATGTCGAGTCCCACGTTGGTCGTGTCACCACCAACCCTCTACTGATTTGAGGTCTTTGGTGGCCCCCTCCCAATAGCAATAGTGACATTAGAGCATATCAGATTCTGTCGTGAGACGTATTTTTGGATTTCCTATGTTTGTAATGAGCTTATTTATTTTCCATTGATAACTATATCTAATGGATACAAAAAAACTCATCATGGATGAGAAAAGGCAATGTCCCTCATCATATCTTTTCCCTTAAAAAATATCTTGCAATTAATTAAACCTCTCCTCATTTTGACGTTAACAAAATAGAGTAAGCTATCTAAATCCATGTCATCAATAGTGAACACACATATATAGGGTTTAAGGAGAAAAAAATGGAACTTTCGCTCAAGAGAGAAATCAAAAAATTTTACACACAATTTACTAATGTATGCCACTCAGTTATGCCAAACAATAAAAACAAGTAAAATTGTAGAGGGCGAAATCGACAACTAAATTTGTTTAGAGGGCAAATGACTGCTCTCAAGTGTCAATTGGAATGACGGCTCATTCGGTGTCAAATCGACAGAAAATAAGAATCAAAATATAAAGTGCGAAAAAATAAATGAACACAAGGATTTATAGTTCTTCACTTATAGGTGCCAGTTTGTGCCTTCTAGTTTCGTAATTCTTGAGCTAATCTTGTTGGAAAACAAGTAAGCAACGGAATTTTAAAAATTTAAAATCAAAATATTTTTCAAAACACAAGTTTGACATGCTAAATACATAAATTAAAAATAGATCTTACTAACCTCTTTTGTATACCAAAGTGAGCACAAATATGTGCAGAGAAGAACCATTTAGAAAAGCCTCAACTAGTTGGTCATTTTTGCTATTCTCTATCTACGATCGGAGTATGGGTGGACATTCATCGTACAGCTTTTCCTCTAGTGACTCTCCTTCTAACCACTTGAGAAGACCAAGAGCTAAGCTCCTTGATATTGAACAATAGCTCTTTGGGAGTTTCAGAGTTTCTCACACTAAAGTACTCACTCTTTGCTTCTCAAGTGATCTAAATAACAAAGAAAACACACCCCCTATTTATAGTGATCGAGTTTGATATTAAACCTTATCAGATTAGGCCTCAAAATTTGAGTCTAGATCAACTTCTTGTGAAAAATACGTCAAAAATGCATATAAAAATTATCACATAATCAGCAAGTTGATTTGAGAAATCGGCCTACCGAACTCACTCTATTGGCAAGCCAAAGTTTTCTGTCAGCCTGCTAAACATACAATAATCTTCTACCCTAGAACATCTTATTTTCCACCCAAGAATCTTAGATAAAGCCCCAATTTTAATTAAAATAACTAAATAGATAAGTTATTTAATTAAAACAGTCATATCCAGATAATCCCATAGAAAATAAAATATTATGCAAATAGTTCAAGACGTTTATCTTGAATTAATTTACCAAATTAACTCAACTGATAAACTATCATAAATTATTAAATCCAATCTTATCAAAATTTGACCAATCTAACAATTTAACATAAGTCACTAATATATAGGAAAAACATATAGTATCGTTACAGGATTTCTTATGAGATAGCAAAGGAGACCTGATGGACATATATAGTTCAAGCTCCTATAATTATAAAATACAATATCCCAAATCAATATTTTGTAATTATTAACTTTAACACTACTCCATTAAAAGCTTAGAGCTGCACTCTAGAACTACATAAAATTACGAAGCTTCAATAAGCTAACCGTCCATGACATATCATATTGTGTCACATCATCATAGGATATTCATAATTAACTTAAAGATAAATTCTATTTTACCTTCTTGATTATTTTTATCTTATGTTCCATTATCACACCATTGGAATACTTACTATTCATAGATAGTATACTATTCGATTACACCTATGTATCCAAATGGTTAAGCACTCTAGTCTTCTAATTACAGGATAATGCATATAAAAGAATATCCTTAACTCTGCAGAAAGAGTTATGGATTTCATATTTTTGAATAATGAGTCTAAGTCAATCAAGAGTCATGCCTCCGACGTATCAGTATGCGTACTATCATCAAGTAAAGATGTTACCTTTTGGTACATCAAAACACATAAGTCAAAATAACGGGCCCATTAGTCATTTCAGGATTATGATATAACACATATGATTATCTAAAATAAATTTATTTGCACAAGCAGAATTACTAACCAAATCAATTCAACTTTTATATCCTAATCTAATATGGCATCACCTATGACAATGCACTAATGTTTCTACTCATAGAGTCCTACTCCGATGATAAAGAGAAGCCATCTCCCATTAGAGATGTAGACAACATAACAATCTTAGCATAAATAAAGCACCCAACTATATTCCCTCGATTATGAATCTTATGATGTATACCATCACCTTTAAGATTCATGTCTTCTGCATAATATATCCCTCATATGCACGATTCTTAAAAGTTTAGACCAATAGTCTTAGTCTTTTGTTTGCTTATCATGCATTCAATAGAAATGAACATAACATGGACAACTTTTTGTATATGAATTATAAATAAACTCTTTATTGATAAAATATCTCTGAAAACATATTACAACATTATACTTCTTAGGGCACTATGTCTAACAATCTCCCACTTGCACTAAGTGGGTAAACATAATGAATCTTGCATCCCAATAGCCTCCATATGCTTCTTGAAAACTCTCGTAGATAGTGTCTTCATGAAAAGATAGTTAAATTGTCCTCAGACATGATTTTCCATACTATAACATGCCTAGCCAGAATAAAGCCCTTTGTCACATGATACTTCCTTTGAATATGCTTATACTTCTTATGAAATCTTGGTTCCTTAGCATTAGCTATCGCTGCAGTGTTATCACAATGCAGCGATACCGCCTTATCAATACCAAAAACTATCTTAAGAACCCCAAGGAACTTGCAGAGCTACACTGCTTCTTTCAAAGCATTACTAGGTGCCATATACTTGTCCTCTATCATTGAATCCAAAGTGCAATCTTGCTTGACACTTCTCTAAACAATGGCACCACTGCTCAAAGTAATCACAAAACCAGAAGTCGATCTTCTCGAATCCAAACAAGATCACTGTATCTTATAGGTGTTAGATCTTCACCCGAATACACTAGCATATACCCTTGAGTCTTTCTCAAGTACTTGATAATATGTTTAATCGTAACCTAGTGGTTCGATCATGGATCCAATTGAAATTGACTTCCAATCTTGATCGCATAACAAATGTCTGGTCCTGTACAAAACTTAGCATACATGAGACTACCCACTACCAAAGCATAAGGCACTTTCTTCATGTATTCTCTTTCTTCATCAGACTTTGGAGAGTCTTTCTTAAAAAGAGTAATTCTAGACCTAGATGGTTGCCCAACTTTCTTGGAATCCTACATCGCAAACCTTTTGAAAATTTTTTTTATGTAGCCTGCTTAGGACAAAGCTATCATTTTGTTCTTCCTAACCCAAAAAATTTGGATACCGAGAACAAAATTAGCCTCACCTAAGTCTTTCATTTCAAACTGCTTGGTCAATCATAATTTGATCGATGACAATTCCCTAACATGATTGCCAATTAGTAGAATGTCATCTACATAGAGCAGTAGAAAAACCACCTTCCCATCCTTAATGTGTTTGTAAACACATGGTTCATCCGCATTTTATGCGAACCCATAAGGCTTGATCACTTGATCAAACCTTATGTTCCAAGAACAGCAATCCTACTTAAGTCCATAAATTGACTTTTGCAGCTTACAAGCCTTACCCTCCTGACCCTTAGCCATGAACCCGTTTGACTGCTCCATACAGATGGACTCATCAAGATAACCATTTAGAAAGGCCGTCTTGACATCTATTTGTCAAATCTTGTAGTCAAGAATGGCAGCTATGGACAAGAGAATGCGGATGGATTTAAGCATGGCTACATGCGACAAGGTTTCCTCATAATCGATTCCTTCTTTTTGCATGTATCCCTTGGCTACTAGTCTAGCCTTATAGGTTTCGACTTGTCCATCCACTCATCTCTTCCTCTTGCAGATCCACTTACACCCTATAGGTTTTACCCCTTTGGGAAGATCTACAAGCTCCCAGACCCAATTAGTCTCCTTAGACTTCATCTCTATGTTCATAGCCTTTATCTAGAGTTTCAAATCAACATCCTTCATAGCCTCTTTGTAAATGTAAGGATCCCTATCACGTTCATCTAGTTCAGCCAAACCTCTCAGGTTGATGCCCAATCCTCCCATTATGCCGAAGCCCCTTAGGTTAATTTTCAGGTTCGGTTGGTTTTTCTACGCTGATTGGAGTGGTTTCAATCGAAACATCCAAAGTGATCAAATCACTGGCTAACTCCTCAAGCACCACTTTGCTTCGAGGCTTAAAGTCGCCCATGTAACTATCCTTAAAGTCCCTTTTGGATATCCTACAAACACACAAACATCTGAATGTTCTTTGAACTTAATTGCATCCCTAAACAGGACATGAGTTAGACATCCCCATATGCAAATATGGTTTAAGGATGTCCTTCTCCCCATCCACAACTCGTAAGGAGTTTTAGGAACTGGTGTTGAAGACACATTGTTCAAAAGATAACATGTAGTTTGTAGTGCATATCCCCAAAAGGACAAAGGCAATGATGAATAACTCACCATAGACCTTACCATGTCTACCAAAGTCCTATTTCTTCTCTCAGCCATGACATTCTGCTACAGAGTGCCCGGCACAATCATATGGGATAAAATCTCATTCTCTAATAAGTGTCCCAAGAACTCATCAGAAAGATATTCACCACCTTGATCGAATCGAAGTACCTTTATGAGTCTACCCAATTCTTTTTTACTTCAGCTCGAAACTCCTTGAACTTGTCATAAGTTACGCTTTTGTAGTGCATTAGGTACACATACCTATACCTTGAGTAATCATCAATAAAAGTGACGAAGCACTCATACCCTCCTCGTGCCCAGATGTTCATAAGTCCGCAAACATCATTATGCACAAGTTCCAGAACCCTTTTGGCCCTATTGCCTTTAGACGCAATTGGTCTTATGGTCATTTTACCCATCAAACGAGATTCACATTATGGTATAAATTCTACCTTTAAGTGACTTAAAGGTCCATCCCTTACCAACCTTTGAATCCTATTTAGGTTAATAAGACCTAGTCGCAAATGCCAAAGATAAATCTTATTAGAGTGAGAAGTTTTAAACCTTTTAGAGTTTTTATCATTAATCTGAGTATTAAGCAATAAGTCCATCTTAGGTTTGATAAAACATAGATTATTTTGCTTCCATTCAGAACAAATAAAAGATTTATTTTTACGAATAACCACTTTATTATCAAAAGAAACCAAATAGGAGTCTTTAAATAAACAAGTTATAGAAATTAAATTCCTTGTAAGTTTAGGAACATAAAAACAATCTCACAAAACTAAATTCCTATAATTATTAAAATACAGATGGACGTCTCCCATTGCTTCAGCTAAGACCAAAGATCCATCGCTCATCCGAAGCGTGAAGTCTTCATGAAGCAGACTTCTCCTTTCTTCCCTGCAAAGAAACACAAACATGATTAGTTGCTCCAGAAACTATGACCTAGGTGTCACTGGATTCCTCAACTAAATAAGTTTCAACAACTAAAAGATCACACCTACCTCCTCGGGGAAAGAAGTCCTTATAATACTTTATTATGTGCCCGACCTTCCCATAGAAAAAGCACTTGAGCTTCTTCGGTTTCATCTTTTTCTTCTTCTTGTTCTTCCCGTTTGCAGGAATAGAAGACTTTTCATTCCTGGCCCATTGCTTCTTTCCATTCCTAGGGTTGGGATTGGAACCAGAAGTAGCCGCCAAGTTGGCCTCGCCACCAGCAGAAGATTCCCTGATCAGAAATTCAAACTCTTGTAACTATTTCATCAACTTAGTTAAGGTCATATCCTGTCTATTGCTTAAATTTAATGTAGCCTTAAATGGGATAAATTTCTTAGACAGAGTCTCAAAGACCATAGTCATATAAGTTTTAGCGTTAATGCTAGCTCTATTGGTTTGAGCCTTAGTGAAGTAACCCATGACCAACATCATATGCTCCTTTATAGATGTCCCTAGCCTTTGTTTGCAGTTCAAGAGTTTTCAAAGTGCCCCTTATCATTTTCTTAGGGTCTGGCCTCCAAACATGTCTTCCAGATTATCCAAGTTCTACTTAGCAGTCTCATAATCTTCATGTTGAACCTGCAGCATGTTATTCATGTTGGCCATAACATAAAAGCAGGCCTGATCATTAGCATCTTTTCAGCTATTAAACGCTTAGATTTGCTCATTAGTAGAATCTCTTGTAGGATCGAGAGTACAAGGTGTCGTTAGTAGAAACTTTAGTTTCTCAAAGGATAGGATGATATTTAGGTTCCATTTCCAATCATTATAGTTCTCACCGGTTAATTGGTTTTTGTCAAGTGTCGATGATAAAGTATTTTTAGAGATTTTTAATCTACACTAAAGAATCATATACCAAACATAAACAAACATACAATAATAGTTTAGTAAGATAACACAATGAAGTAAAATATACAAACGTGTTTATATGTCAAAAACTTGAAAAATCACAACATTACAATGATAATTCCCAACTCAAAATTCAACAAGCTGCTTAAGGGAGACTTGCCAAATTCAATTAGGAACACAGATTTCCTCCTAAATAATATATGCCATCTAGGACCCGTATGATCCAGCATATATTAATAATCATTTCTTTGACCATTAATTTTATTAATAGAGCTCCTAAGAGAGGTTAATAATAAAATTAACATGAATATATAACCAGCGTTTCAATATTTTATCCATAATTTATAATCACCACCTAGGGGTGTGCAACCATAAATCATGCTAAAATATCTTATCCTCTTGGAGATCTAACCTGTTACATGATGAAGTCCCTTCCTAGAAACCACCATGTGCGACCTGTGGACCAACGATGGAGGCCATAGGTCCTCTCTTTGAAACCTTCTCCCACTCAATCTTTTGAAATCAAGGTTTTATTTTAAGAACATGCATGAACAATTTTTGATGAGCGGCACTCCCTATTCTATATGACATGTTTTCAATATACATGGCAAATCATATTATAATGCAGAGAAGTAAAGCAATCTTGCAAAGCCACAAGCAAGATAATAATAAACAACCGTAATATTATGGTTCCACTCTAGAGAAAAGGAAATAAAGATTACAAGAGATAAATCGTAATATATTATCGATTCTTCATCCTTGAATCTTCAAATTGTATCCTTCTTCATGTAATATCTATCTTCAAGTTTGCAATCCTGTATAGATCGAATACTCCATATTCCCAGTCAAATCCAAAATTAATGTTTCCCAAAATTGTCCCAAAAATAAAATCAAAACTGCACCAAAAAAGGTACCTTTTTTTTACAAATTTATAGCTCTCTACCAACATGTTGATCTGTATAATGGGCCTGCTAGTCATGACCCTTCGGCCTACCGAGCCTTACAGTTCGGCCTACTGGTCATAACAAATTGGCCTGCCAAACTTGAAAGTTCGACCTGCCGTCAAAATCGTCAAAATTTTGCCCCACGAACGGCCTACCGATCCTAGAGATTTAGCTTGCTGGTCTGCGACCATCGGCCTGCCGAACTTGAAGGTTCGACATGCCGACCAAGCAAAAATCACATTTTTTAGGAAATATGATTTTTAATACAATCTATCAATTTTATTTTCAACAGTTCAAAAACATAAAATTAAAGACTTAAGAAATACCTGTAGAACGCTATTATCCATCTTCTAGATTCGTCTTCTCTGAATAATTATTTAATTACAAAATTCTTACAAATTTAAAATTAAATAATAATTCTTAGACGAAAATAATAGTCTGCCATCTAATTACATGAAAAACTTAGATACACTTTCTACCCTCTAAGGAACCATAATCAGCATTAATTAATTAAGAAATAATTTAATAATAATTTAATTAATCATAATTAATTAATGAACATTCATCAGATAATTCATGATGATATATAAATATATAGAAACCCTAGAGTGCCAACTCTTTAAAAAATTAAATTCAAACATAGGATAGATCAAGATCACATAATTTATTAATATAGCATGATCGTAAACTTTAAAATTTATGTAAAAACCATGGCTTTGATACCAATTGTTGGAAAAATAGTACACAGCGAAATTTTAAAAATTGTATATCGAAGTATTTTTTAAAACACAAGTTTTGACACACTATATGCATAAATTAACCAGATCTTACTAACCTCGTTTGCCGAAGAGATTCCTTAATTGATGAAGAGAAGGGCGTTGTAGAAGGACCTCAACCAACTAGCCTTGTTTGCTATTCTCTATCCATGACCGGTGTATGTGGGCGCACTTATACAACTCTTCCACAGGTGACTCTCTTTCCAACCAATTGAGAGGTACCCAGAACTATCATTCGTGATTTGTGAACAATAGTTCTCTAGGGGAGTTTTAGAGATTCACAGCATAGAATGCTTACTCTTGATCTCTCAACTAATCTGAATAACTTATAAGTCTCACTCCCTATTTATAGATGTTAGGCCCTGGGGTTAGTCCTTATCTAATAAGGCCTTAAAAATTCAAATCAGGATCAATATCTGATAAAATTTGCGTCTGAAATCCGTGACCAAAAAATAGTTCGGTTGGTAGGCCAAACTGGCAGATCGGCCTACCGAACTTACTCCATCGGCAGACTGAACTTAAAGATCGACCTGTCAATCTTACGATACCCAAGATTCTTGGGATAGAGCCTTAGTTTTAATTCAAATAACCCAATAGAGAAGTTATCTGATTAAAATAGTCATATATAGATAATCTCTAGGAAAATAAATATTCTTGATAATTCAACTAGTTTATCTTCAATTAATTTAATCAATAAACAGACATGAATTATCGATCCCAATAATTCAATAAGTTTAACTTGGATTAATTTTACACAAAATTAATTCAATCAATAAACACACATGAATTATCTGATCCTATCAAATTTCAGCTAATCTGATAATTTGACATAAGTCACTAATTTATTAGAAAAGCATGCCATATCGTTATAGAATTTATTATGAGCTAGCAAAGGAGACTTGATGGACCTATATAATTCAAGCTTCTGATAATTATGAAACCTAATATCCTAGATAAACATTTTATAATTATCAACTCTAACGCTACTCCACTAAAAGCTTAGAGATGCACTTTGGAACTATATAGAATTATGAAGCTCAAATAGATATGTCTCCGCGACATATCATAATGTATTGTATCTCTATAGGATTATCTACAATCGGCTTAAGGATAAATTATGTCTTATCTTTCCAATTATTTTTCTCTTACGTTCCATTATCTCACCATCGGAAAACTTACTATCCAAAGACAGTATACCATTTGGTTACCCATATGTATCCAAATGGTTGAGTGCTTTAGTTTTTCAATTACAAAATAACGCATATAAGAGAATATCAACGACTCCTAAAGAGGAGCTATAGATCCCATATCTATGAATAACAAGTCTATGCTATCAAGAGTCATGCCCCCAATGTACCAACATGCGTACCGACATAAAATGTTGATGTCACTCTTTGGTACATCAAAAGACATAAGTCAAGACAACGGCCCCATTATTCATCTCAGGATTAAAATACAACCATATGATTGTTTAAAGTGAATTGATTTGCCGAGATAGAATTATTAATCCAAATCAATTACACTTTATGACATGATCCAATGCATCGTCACCTATGACAATGCTCCAATATTTCTATTTGCAGAGTCCACCTCCAATGGCCAACATAAACCATCTCCATTAGGGATATAGACAACATAATAATCTTTGCATAAACAAAGCGCCCACCTTTATTCCCTTGATTACGGATCTTATAATTTAGATCGTCACCTTTAGAATAATGTCTTCTACATAATCTGTCCATCATATGCCTGATTCTAATAGTTTAGACCGACAGTCTCAGACTTTTTTTTGCTTATCATATATCCAACAAATATGAATGTAAAGAGGACAACAATTTGGTATATGAATAATAAATAAACTCCTTATTGATAAAAATATCTCCAAAAATATATTTCATTTTTACTCCTTAGGGCATACAAGTCTAACAACAAGTGCATCTAGGCAAGCTGAGACAAGCAGGAAAAAGCCATCAAAACAGCGTGCATAGCCACATGTGGTGTTGAATTGCTACCGTTCACCAGTAAGCATCAACATTATGGCACGAGAAGAAGGGGGATTGCGCTTTCACTTAAATTCATCAGCTATAACTTGCCTTATACCCAACCATGGTTACACGAGGAAACACTTCGGATGAGGGTGCCCGACAGAAGGGATCGGGTAGAGCCCAAAACCAAAACCAGAACCTGAACATACCTCGAGGTCACCCCTAGGCTGTCAGGTCTCAGTTCAATGGCCAGGGTAGCGTGGCGAGGGCGAATAGATAGAGGACCTAGTTGCTCAGGATCCAATCCGAGAACTTCCTAATGCTGTTAGAATTCTGATGTAGCAACTTGCCCAACAACAAGCACAACATCAACAGGCTCTTGTCCTCAATCCCCCGGCCCAGGAAGACCAAGTCAGGGGTTGAGTAGGGTAGGGGCTGAATGTAACACCCCAAAGTTAATTAAGTGTAATTAGAGTGCTAAATGGTGGATTAGTGTGCCATAATGAGCATTTTAAACTTAATTTGATTATTTTGTGAAAATTAAGTAACCATGTGTTATTTTACTCTTTTAATAATTGTTAATTATTCTAAATTGTTTTTAATTGTTAATTTAAATTTTAATGAAATAATTTGATTTGAAAACAATGTGCTGTTGCACACAGTCCTATGCAACTACTTTTCTCTCTCCTTCTATTTATTTCACATCTCTCTCTCTTCCTCTCATTTTCTCTCACTCTCTCTATCGCCTATCTCTCTCTCCTCTCTCACTCTCTCGGTCACTCTCTTTCTCTCTCAATCTTTCTTTAAATTTTGAACCAAAATTTGATTTTAAGCTTTGGGTAAGTGGATTAGAGGCTTAGGAACTCGATTGGATGATTTCAAACTCGTTTTAAAGCTTCGATTCAAGGTTAGTTTTTAAAATTCAAAAGTTTTCCTATTTTTCAAATTTTCTTGTATTTTGATATTTGAGCTCGTTTGAGCTTAGAAAAGCTTCAATCTAGGTTAGAGAAACTTAGAACAACTAGAATTGAAACTTCGTTTGATCAAAAAAGGATTGAAATCAAGATTTTTCATTTTTTCTCTATTTTCTCTATTTTTGGATTTTTGAGAAAAACTTGCTTAAATCTTGTTTTGATGAGTTGAAAAGTGTTTAATAATGTTTATTTATCAATTTTGATCATTATCCATGCCTGAGAACTGAGAAAAACAGGTTGGATTGAAGATTTGGGTTTGGGGAGGCCGAGACCCGTGCGTGGAAATTTTTGAAATTTCCTAGATCGGCAGGCCAAACTTGATCTTCGGCAGGCCAGATTCATGTGTTCGGCAAGCCGGATTCATTCGACCGGCAGGCCGAACCTGGAAAAGTTTGACTGACCAGACTTGGTCTTTCGGCAGGCCAAACTGTGCAGTTCGACCGGCCGAACCAAGGGGACCGGCAGGCCGAACGAACCTAACTCAAATTTTATGATTTTTCAGCCGTTTTTACTGTTTTGAACCCTGATTGAAATTCTGACTTTATAAAATGATTTTGTGAACCCAAATGGTACACTAGGACACCATGAGATGATTTGATCACATAGGATACCTCGGATTAGGTACTAATGAACTAAATTACTATGCGTTTAGGATTTGTGCATGGATTCACAGAGCTAACGTATAGCGGACCGGGATTACGGTGTGGGACACCGACACAGATATCGAGGTAGGACTTCTACCCCTTTTATTTGGTAGCCTTACTTCAAAATGATTTAAGCCAAAAATGGATTTTTATCAAATGTTTTCGATAATTGATTGAGAAATGTTTATAATGAACTTCATAAAGAATGTAAATGACTATATTTGGTAAACAGAGATTTTAATAATTAACAAAAGATATATGGGCATGATGCCATATCAGAGATCGGGTCGTATAGTGAACAACCTTAGGGGCAGGTCCCGAAACCCAGCTAGGCCACTTCGGTGGTGAATATTTGGTTTGCCCGAGAGAATTAAAAGGTATTCTTGACAAACTGTTTTCAATGGGATTTTAGTAAATGAAAATACTTATTTGATTTATTTAATTATTTATTTATTAAGAAAGTTCTATTAGAGTATTTATCTATTTATTTTAAAATATAGTCCTACTGAGCCTTTCGCTCACGCTTTTATTGTTTTAAAATCTTACCCCATAGGTGGATATCAGCTTAGGATCAGAGAAGAGTCCGCTGACCGGACTTACGACCAGTAGAAGATTTGGGTAGGTTAAAGTACAAATCAAGGCATGTAAGAACTTAACTTATTCTTTTATTTCAGATTGTGGTTGTATTGTAATATTGTCAGTACTACATGTGTGTGCACAATATGTGGGCCAATGGGACCTATACTCGTTCCACCTCATATTTAAATACTTTTAATGTCTTTTTATTTGCTTAGTTATTATGATGATTTATTTTATTTCTTTAATTTATTCTATTCGAACGACTATAAAAATTATCGCATTTTTATTTATAAATTAAATTCTAAAACCCTGTTTTTAACTAAATCCTTATTTAATTAACTAAATTAAATCACAACGTCACCTCTCGTGCTCTGGGGCGTGACATTGAAGTATAAGATGATGCCAACTTTGAACACTTTAGGCAGATTACTCACGGTGTCTCGGCTAAAAACTGACTACTCTAAGAGGGCCAACTTGGGCCTCAAGGTGGATGGAGACAATCACCACAAGGATCCTAAGCATCAGTGTTTGGTCGACTCGAGCATTAGGAAAAAAAAACTCAACAAGACAAGCAGCTTGTAGTAGGCGACAGGGTTAAGGGTGGAGCCCCGTACAGGGTGGAACTGCCCAAAGATACCAATAGCCACCAATTCCAAGAACTTTAGTGGAAGATCGATCAGATCCAAAACAACAGGTTCAGGTTAGACAACGGCAGCATGCCGGACCTGCCATTCACCGATGCCATTATGCAAGCACCTATGCCCTTGAAGTTTAAAGTCCCTTAAATCAAGGCTTACGATGGGAAAACTAACAAAAACAAGCATGTGGATCTCTACCAAGGTCATATGCTTCTTCAAAATGCCAATGATGAAGCCATGTGTAAGACTTTTGCTCTTACACTGACCGGCCATGCTTAGCAATGGTTCAGGTAGATTGAGCCAGGCATTGTCACCTCTTTTTGCTAGTTATTTGATGCGTTCTCCTCAGCATTTTCTACGACAAAGACAAGAAGAAATAACTCACCTCTATGTTTTCAAGTAGGGGGATGGAAATGTAAAAGATTATATAAACAGGTTCACTCGAGCTACATCAGAGGTCAGGTATGTTGAAGACGAGACCCTAAAACACTCCTTCACGGAGGGTCTCCAAGACAAGAAATTGACCTAGTCACTCACCTTCGAGTAGCCAAGCACCTTCTCCCAGATGCTCGGCTATGCTTAGAGGTATGCTGATGTGGTTGACTACATGAAGAGCTGTAGAGACACCGAAGGAAGCAACAGTGGCAACAAGAAGGAGAAGAAGCAGAAGTCTCCACCGAAGCAGCAAAATGTTGAGCTAAGCAAGAAGCAAAAGAAAGAAAAGCAAAAGACCGAGAAGACAAAGGTGTCGATTGGGAAGTTCCAAAGCTATATACCCTTGGTCGCTAGCATTGACGAAGTACTTACTCAAGTTAGTGGTCTTAACTTGTTGGTGGATCCGCCCAAGCTAAGAGGAAGCAAGGTAAAGAGGGATCAAAACAAATATTGTAATTTCCATAAGGATGTAGGACATCATACTTGCGATTGTATTCAGCTCAAGGACCAGATAGAAAGACTAGTCCGAGACAAACATTTGTGGGAATTCGTCGAGCGAGTCCTAACTCCTGGCTCCTCGATTAGGGGAAATACCAACAAGCTTGGGACATATAAGGCCAACCAGACGACGAAGGTGGGAACACCTTGGAGCCCCTAAACATCGTTCATACAATCTTCGGTGGGCCTATCACTGAAGACACCAACAGTGGATAGTGAGCTTATGCTCGGGATGCTCAGTTGGTTGAGAGGAGTAGCTTCATGAATATGTCTAAACACATCAACAAAATTTGCTGACAAGAAGACATTCACATTACCTTTACCAAAGAAGAGGTAGATAAACCTATTCATCCACACAAAGATGCCCTCATGTGTAAACTCCAAATTGCCAACAATATTGTCTAGTGAATACTGATCGACAATATTCAGCCAATATTCTTAGTACAACATAATCATTGGATAGCTGACTTTGAATGCCCTGAAGGCAGTGGTCTCCACTTACCACTTGGTAATGAAGTTCCTAATAGAGCATAGGGTCGGAGTAATCAAATCGTGACAGTTCACGTGACTGTTATGCGAATGTCATCAAGAAAGCCTCAGCTTGGCAACTTATTGTCTCGACTATTTATAAGGTCGATGAGATACTGCCTCCTACTGGACCGAAGCTGAAGATGTTGTCCGACTTGGACCCCCAACTTCCAAAGGAAGCCACTGAAGGATCTGATGTCATACAATTTGGATCCCAAGCATCTCGACCGAAAAGTACTCTCAGTTGAAACATGAGATATGGGCCGACCTAGAGAAATTCCTCACAGAATATTGAGATCTGTTCACATGGTCCCATGAAGACATGCCCGGCATCGACCCAAGCGTCATCTGCCCATTCAATGTCCGGCTTGAGCATAAACCAGTCATCTAGAAACAAAGAACCTTTAATCTAGAAAGATATGCCGCCAATAACGAGGAGGTGCAAAAGCTCTTGAAGGCTAGATTTATCTGAGAAGTCACCTACCTAGAGTGGTTGGCGAATGTAGTCCTTGTCAAGAAACCAACAGGAAATGGCAGGTTTGCATCGACTACACTGACCTAAACAAAGCCTGCCCCATGGATTGCTTTCCACTTCCTTGGATAGACTAGCTTATAGATGTGACTACCAGACATAAACTACTAAACTTTATAGACTCCTCCTCTGACTACAACCAGATCAAAATGGACAAGGAAGATCAAATTAAGACCGCCTTCACCATAGACCAAGGGCTATTCTGCTATATGATTATGCCTTTCAGATTGAAGAATGCCAAAGCAACCTTCTAGTGCCTGGTGAATAGAATGTTTGCTCAGCTCGGTTGATCAGCAAGACCATAGAGGTTTACGTTGATGACATACTCATCAAATCTATCCAAGCAGTAGACCACATTGTCGATCTTTGAGCAAGCTTCAACATCCTCTAGGAATACAGGATGAAACTCAGTTCATGATAAACCAGAGGGGAATCTAGGTCAACCCAGCCAATGCTTAAGTAGTGATTGACATGCATTCACCCACCCTATCAGGGAGGTATAAAAGCTGACCGGCATGGTAGTAGCCCTATCTAGATTTGTCTCTCGGTTTACCAACAAGTGCCACCTATTTTTTCAGGCACTCAAAGGGAGGTTTGAGTGGAGTAGGGAGTGTAAAGAAGCTATTCAAAACCTTAAAAGGTACTTAGCCACACCCCCGCTCCTATCCAAACCTTTACCAAAAGAAATGTTATATGCCTACCTAGCCATGTATGAGAAAGCTATAAGCTCAATCCTCATCTAAGAGGAGGATGGAATTTAGAGACTGGTCTACTATACCAGCCATACATTCTAGGGTGCCGAGGAGAGGTACCCTCCACTTGCAAAACTTACACTAGCCCTTGTTGTTTCTGCTTGGAAGCTTTGGCCATACTTTCAAGGTCATATAGTTCGGATCCTAAGCAAGTACCCTTTATGTGAAGTCCTCAAAAGTTTGAAGATATCAAGATGGATGGCCAAATGGTCAATTGAACTCGGACAATATGAAATACACTTTGTCCTAAGAATGGCCATTAAAGAGCAAGCCCTGGCTGACTTTATTGTAGAATTCACTGATGCCGAGCAGAACACACCCTCCATTGAGAAGGCCCCTATCGAAGAACAAGACTTTCCCAACAATAGTGAAAGCTACGACACATTCAAGCTGGGGTCCGAATGTAAGCTCTATGTGAACGGATCATCTTGTGCCGACGAGTAGGGCGCCAGGTTGGCCCTCACCAACCCTGACGATTATAAGACAATTTACGCCCTTCGCTTCAATTTCAAAGCAACCAATAATGAAGCCAAGTATGAAGCACTCTTGGCCTGTCTCAGGATTGCATGAGACCTTGAGGTGGATTGCATATGTGTCCACAATGACTCCATGCTTGTCGTCCAACAAGTTACCGAGGGATTCCAAGCCCGAACAGAGTCCATGACTACCTATCTCAGAGAAGTCAAAGCATTGCTAAGGTAGTTTAAGGCCTATTCCTTCACTCAGATCCCAAGGTTTGAGAACTCTAAAGCCAACGCCCTTGCCTGGCTTGCCTCAGGTTTGGGCAATAGCAAATTGACATCGGTCCCCATTAAGAGACTGGCTAAGCCTAGCATCACCAAGGAAGTGACTAGTGTAGCCAAGGAGAAAAAAACCACCTAGATGGACCCGATCATCCGATACCTGACCACAACTGAGCTGCCTGGTGACCAAGAACAAGCACGCCGAGTCTGCAGCAGCTTGGCCTAGTATTCGAAGATCGGAGAAAAACTTTACTGGCGTGGCTACACTACCTTGTGCTTGAGATGCATGGGGCCCATAAAAGCTCGGTACCTGATGAAGGAAATCCATGAGGGGCTATGCGGCAACCACTCAAGGGAAGGTTCCTTGGCTTAGAAGTGCCTCTAAAAGGGGTACTATTGGCCAACCATGGAGCAAGATTGCAAAGAATATACGTAGAAATGCCTCAAGTGTCAACAGTTTGCCCGGTGATCGAACACCATGTCGAGCCTCTTAACTCGGTGATGTCTACCTGGCCTTTTGCTAAATGGGCTATTGACTTGATTGGACCACTCTCTTAGGCCCAGTCATAGTTAAAGTATTGCATCGTGGCCATAGATTACCTCACTAAGTGGATAGAAGTTGAGCCGTGCACCAACGTGATGGAGTCAAAGTGCATCAACTTTATCTGGAAGAACATCATTTGCCAGTTTAGAATTCTACACTCCATTACAACTGACAACGCCAAGCAATTTGAATCTTTAAGTCTCCTTCGCCTGTGCGTACAGCTCAGCATCAAGTAGGTGTTCTCCTCACTTGGTTATCCTTAGAGCAACGGGCAAGTTGAAGCAGTCAACAAAACAATAAAGGATAGCTTAAAGAAAAAACTAGAGGGGCTCAAAGGCATAGGGATCGACAAGCTCCCAAAGGTGCTTTAGGCGTATCGAACTATAGCCCAGACTGCCACTGGGGAGACTCCATTGTCCCTCGTCTACAGGACCGAGGTAATCATCTCGGTGGAGGTTGGTCTGTCGAGCTTCAGGATTGAACAGTATGACAAACTCTAAAATACTAAAATTATGATGTTCGAGCTTGATCTGCTCAAGGAGAAAAGAGATTGGGCAATTATCCACACTACGACTCTGAACCAAGTGGTTCCTCGGTATTACAACAAGCGAGTCCAATCGAGGAGCTTTAAAATTGGTGACTTGGTACTCAAAAAAGCCATAATCCAATAGCCCAAGCTTGGCTCGTTTGGACTACAATGGGATGGCACATTCCAAGTAATTGGAATCATACGACCAAGCACGTACAAGCTCTCCGATATGGAAGGGAATGTGCTTGGCCACCCTTGGAACATTGAGCACTTGAAAAAAATCCTTTTGTTAACAAAATCCAGAACTCCCTTTTTGACCTCTAGCTTCATTCTTTTGTAACAAGCTCGGCTAAGCAGAATCAAGATGAAAAAAAAAGGAAATTAATGAAAACTAGTTTTAGAGAATTCCTTCGAGCAATTCTTAACCAAAAATCTACAATCCCCGAAGAGGGGAGGTTGCCCTAACTCTCGCTTGGGGGAACAAACTATAACTATCAAAGAGGGGAGCCATCCTAATTAACCAGACTAGGGGGTTAGTAGGCATGATACCAACCACGAGTGGACTCGAAACACTAGTCCAATAGTTCACCACCATGCGAACAACCCGACCAAAAGTTGCCTTAACACGTGAATATCGAGGAACAAAACTCCTAAACATAATTTGACTTGTAAAAGTTTAGGTCAATTCAAACAAGTCTAATGGGGGCTATAAGATACTAGATGACGTTGTAGTTAACCAAACAAAATCCAAAAAATTTTGTTCCCGAGGAATGTTCAACTGAGGAAGTTTGTTCCCGAGGATCGTTTAACTTGGAAAAAATGAAATTAAGATTTTGGTTCCAAGGAAGTTTGTTCCAAAGGAATGTTCAACTTGGTAATTAACATTTTGCTTCTGAGAAAGTTTGTTCCCAAGGAGCATACAACTTGGAAAAAATAAAATTGGCATTTCAAATCCAAGGAAACAATAAACTTGGAGAAATTAAAGTTAAATTTCATTAAAAATATGGAAAAAAATTAAATTGTCTTAGGAGGTACAAATAATCAGGCACCTCCCAAACCTAGATAGAGACAACTAGAAAAATAAATTACACCTGGGCCTCATCCCTGGCATCACCATCACTAACCTCATTGTTCCTATCGTTAGCGTCCAAGTCCACCACTGCCTCTCGGATTACCTACTCTATCTCCACATTTGCCTCTGGCTCGACTATCATCGACCAGTCTAATGCAACCACCTCAAGATGCTTCTCCAACAGGTGGTCTTGCAGATTAGTCATCCTAAGACAGTAGTTATCTGCGTATTCTACGGAAGCCTTAAATTCTTCGATTGCCTAAACTAGGCGACTGGATAGCTCTTCCCTTAGGAAATAATCGTGCTCCTCCCAACAGCCTGCAGATCGGCCCAAGCCTGGTCAGCTTCGGCCTTTACCTTATTCACCTCCTCCTGGTCAGCTTTGATAAGCCCGCGCTGCATCAGACTTTGCTTGATTGAGCTCAATGATCTTTGATTCTAGCACTTTCTCGGCCTTGACACTCTGTAGGTCAGCCTTTTTGGCCTTCTTTTTCTCCAAGCCAACCTTGCGAGTCCTGATGATATCTGCCATCTTTAGAAGAGAGCATGCCTAAGAAAAAAGCCAATTAGTATGGAAAGAAAAAGGCAAGTGATGAAGAGCTTGGGGTTGGGATCAACTTACCCTGATCGAGACATTGAACACAAACTGGAAACAGTCTGAGAAGGTCTCTTCCTAGACTTTCTCAAAAAATTCCTTCGAGGGAACATCATGGTCGATGGTCTTAACCATCAACCGCCTTGTGGTAGGACATCTCCTCGGGGGTTCTATCGACAGTGGCGGCACAACAAGGACCACCGTGGGTGGATGGTCTTGGCTAGTTGAACCATCAAACCTGGTCGGTGATGGTTGGGTTGAAGGTTGCTTGGCAAGTAGTGGTTGCTCGGCCCTTGGGGTCCTCTTCCTCTTGGACCTGGCCATGCCCTTTCCTTTGGAGCATCTGTGATTCACCATTATCCTTTGCCACTCTTCCCTAGAGATTTACTGAGAAGACATATCTGCGAGAAATCACCTAAGTCAAAGTGGGCTCGACAAAAGTAAAAAAAAAAAAACTCGTAGTTTATCATCAATCTAGAGCTGGCGCAATAGATAGAGGTGCCTAATCACGTCCTTGAGGTCCTCATTCGCCATAAGTGGCCCTAGATCGAAGGAACCACTAGACGAGTCCTCGAAACTAAATGATGATGGCTCCCTTATTAGCAACTCAGATCGGTTGGTACTTGGCCCCGGGATGTCCATGGCACTTGGCATGGCAATTGTAACCTTCCCAATCGGCTGGGCAGGAGGAATTTTTATGGGGATTTATTTGGCTGGACTCCCCAAACCAGCCATAACGGGGCAGGTTGGTCTTCTAGAGGAGAAAAGATTGCTACCAAGTAGACACAAGCTTTGTGTATAACTCCTCCACCACATTGACAACCTCACTTGAAGCCCACGATCTCTTTGACTAAACATGCCCTCGCTCAAACCTAATCGGGACTTCCTGATCTTTAGGCATGACCTCAACAGCCGAGGCTAATAATTATCCCCGACGAAGAACCATTCAAACTTTAACAGCTTGTTCGAGTCAGGGTTGCCCAAAATGAAGTGATTCTTGAAGCCGATGAAATAGTACCACCTAGACTACTAGGTAAGCGTCTTGAACTTGTACACTTGTTTGAAGGCTTCTCACGGCATCTCGGTTGCTCGATAGTATCTCCAAAAAATGTACATCTTGATCATCAAGCAGTAACAGTTCGGGTTGAGTTGGGCAGGGCACACATTCAGGCCATTTAATGCCCGATAGAGGAAGGAATGGAATGGCAGACAAAGCCCAGCCCTGAAAAACTCGACGTAGAGGGTGATGTGGCCTTCAAGCGGGTTTAGTGGCAAGTCTCCCTCCCCTGGCAAGACGAGCTCGACATCATCTAGGATATTGTACTCTTAACATAGCATATCAAGCCAAAACTGCCTTAGTGTGCTCAAATACCCCGCTGCTGAGGTTTCTCTAGTTTGAGATCTCTTGTGTGCAATAATACCTCAGACCCTGGTGGCTACAAGCCTCTCCTTGGTGATCTCATCTTTGACAGCATCCTTCTCAGGCTCCTCGTCCTCGGCTGGTTGATCCTCGATGGAGACGTCCAGGCCAAACCCCGACACTCGACCCAAGGTGCTTGGCACGTTGGAAGTTGCCACTAGGTTGGCACGTTTCCAAACTATAACTCAGGATGTGCCAACAATGACTACCTCAGTATACAGGTTTTTGCCCCTACAAGGCCTGACCGGGCGTCTCCTATCCATTATGACCAAGAATTCTTGCTCCAGTGCTGTCTTGGTACTAAGGCTCAAAATCTCAGCTAGCCGGGCTGCATTGTTGTGTTCAGGCAAACTCCTTCAATGTCGACTTCCAAAGTTACCGACAGGTCAGTATTCGTGCTACTGTCTGACCAGAAAATATTTATGTTCTGGGAGTCGCTTTAGTCGCTCATTTTAAAGTATACTTCTTAGGAAGGTTACCTTCTTGGGTTCATAGAAGCTCAGGAATGCCTAAAGTCCTCGGGTGATGAACTACAGCTCGACAACTAAAACTCAGAAGTCACGAAGTCTAGTTACGCTTACACTCTAGAACAACAAAAAGCTAACTCCTATTTATACCCGCTCTAAAGGTGCAAAGCTTGAACATGAAAAACAAAGAGACATAATGATTATGCTTATCAGGGGGACGCTTAATCACATCTTAACACGTGTCCCTCCCAGCCTCATCACTTGACCCTTCATCCTTCGTCTCTCATCTCCCATCTCCCGTCTCCCTAGGATACCACCCATGGTCTAATCTGAGTTAATCACAGCCTCTCGGTGCAATCCACCCTATCGAGCACCGACCAGGTGCACTAGAGGGCTACTATTGGGGGTGTGCTTGGCATCATTCTCAAGGAGAAGATCCTCGGTGGCTCAGCTAATGTGCTTGACAGATGCTTTGAGAAGCGTGATATCAACTCCAAGAACTCGTCTTATATGTTCGAGGTGCTCTATAGGGCCCCCATTGGCTGTGGCGCAAGTTGTCACCTCCTCAAATTGGACAAGTGCTTGGGTCGGGTTGTCAAAGCCTACAAACAGGTAGTCACTTGCCACAAAGAGCCAACAGATGGTCGTGTTCTCACCGCCAGATGGAGGCTAATCCATAGACTGGGGCCGTGACACATGTCACCTGCCTCCTAACAGTCCATGATGTGATACACGGGTTGTAGGCAAAACCCACCTAACACCCGGTTCAAGTGGCAGCCTATAAATGGAGTGTGTTTATTGTAGCTCAAGGCAAAATTGCTCCTTTTTAACTAACTAGCTCCCGTTCTATGTCAAGCAATGCCTGCCTTAAGCCTTAGAGAGCCCTTGTCTAGTACCTAGTCGGTGTCCCCCTTACCTCTAGAGCGTCCCTCTTCTTATTGCTGATGCATTTAGGCAAGCCAAGGCAAGCAAAGAAGAGTAGTCCAAACACCATAAGTAGCCACACATGGCGTTAAATCGTCGTCATTCATTGGTAAGCATCAACAAGCTCCATCTTCAACTCACTTAGTGTTCTGCGTAGTTGGTTAGTTTGGGGCAAGACACATGGTGCCCTTTGGTATGTCAAAGACTGAAGCATCGAAACCTTATAGGAAGTGATCTCGCTCAGCTTGAGAGCCAAACTGACCATTATGGAGACACAACTGCCCTAGGAGGTAGTTTCTAATGCTTGGGTCCTAGTGTGTTTAGATTTTCCTTTACTTTAGGAACCATCCCCTGGCCTTGCTTTGACTTCCCAAGTCGACAAAAGGAGCATCAGAGGCGGCTATCGCTGAGCACAGTATGTTGCCATTTGTTCTATTAGAAGTCATATTGCCATAGTGAGTTCCCGGATTAGGTCCTTGGTGGTTGGTGCTCCTGCACTGTCTTGTCTGTCTGAGCAGTATCGAGCTGTATGGAATTTGCAATGCAACTTGCCCGGGTTTCAATTTTGGTCATTTCCTGATCTCTTATATCGGGGAGCGTCATCCCAGGTATGCATTTCTATCACCATGGGTATGAGTATGCTATAAGGGCACAGGTGCCCTCCTTTTATCGCTAAAATATTGATGCTTCACTATTCGTCAACACCACATGTGGCTGTACACGGTGGTCAGATGACCTTTCTTACTCTTCCTAGCTTCTTGAAATGAAACTAAAAAAAGGGAGTACACCTTAGAGGTCAAGGGGGATAGCAGTGTGGTGCCGACCAAACGCTCTTTGATGCTCACCTGCTCGTCCAAGAGGGGGGCTAGGGTAGGTATGAGAGAGTCCACTTATCTTGAGGATGGAGTTAATGCTCATATTTATAATACCTCACATGGACCGGGTGTAAGGCAGGTCCACCTCATGGCCCAGGCGCACCGTACTATAGTGTCAGATGGTAGGTGACATATGCCACAATCTCGCTAGAGGGGAAACTTATCATCTAAGGGTTATAGTGAAGCCATGTGGTGGCCTTATGAATAGTTCTTCATGCAGTCTCATACTTGGCTGATGCCGATTAGAAAATAGATTCGTTTCGAGGTGACTAGCTCTTTGCTTAAAGGTCAAGAGCGGTACAGAGACTTCATCAAGAATGTCACCGAACAACTGGGGAGCCTTTGAAAGCTCTAGAATGTCTATATGTCGAGCAGAGGTGGTCGACAATCTAGGGTCATGTCCTCAGGCAGAAGCTAAGCATAACCCTCCAATAATAGTTATATATTTTGAGTCATGATGAGTCAAAACTTTGATGAAATAGTTTTTGATAAATTTGTGTTTTTAAAATGGTTTGATCTAATTTCTACCCTTTGAAAAACACATGTTTGTCTACTAAGCATTAAATAAAAAATTTTCCCCTATAAATACCTAGCCTCTTTACTTGGCTTAAGACACCATATCACAATCTGATCCTATATTGATATTTTGCATTATTTTGATATTTGCCCCTAAACTATGTCAGTTATATCTCTTCACCTTCTAACTTTTAAAATGTACCACTTAATCCCCTTAAATTTTATTATATTAGCAAGTAATCTACTTTCATCTGACGCTGTTAGTTTTTGGACATTTTTAGTAGGATTTTTTTTAGATTTTCTCTCAAATTATGTCACTTATGTTATTTTCTATCCAACTTTCACAATATGTTACTATGTTCTCTCAAAGTTTGTGTTGTTAGCAAATAACATCTCTCCATGCCAATTTTGTTTAGCTTAACAAGTCAAACATCGTATTTCTTTTAACTTTACGAAAAAACATAAAAAAGAATTTAAGGGGAAAAAAGAGATTAAGAAAAAAAATAGTTCAATGAAATATTGGAGATGGAGGAGATTTGCTTATAAAATGATGTCGTTTATGTTGGTTATTGTCGTTTGGTTCAGTGTTGTTATAAGTGGCGTTTAGCCATTAGTGTGTTGTCGTTTTGAGACCTGCACTACCTTCCGTTTTGGGCAGCTCACGTTTTTTCGTTTCATATACGTTAAGTCCTGTTGCTAAGGGAGCTCAAGTCGGAGTTGGGTTCTGAAAATTCTTTTAAGCTTTTTTTGCATTGAGCTTTGATCATCAAGAATTCGAGGACCCAAAAAAAAAAAGATTACATTATTTTGAGAGATTTTATGAGGTTTTGTTTCATATTTTGTACCCTTGAATTGTTTTTTGAATTTGTATTTGAATGAAGTTGTGGATGTTGGAGAATTTTGTGAGTCAGAAGAGAATAGAGGACATGAATTTCTAGAAAACAGGAGAGCATTTAAAGCGTGCATGAACACTTTTTTAAAGGTTTTATTTGGCTTTACTTATTCAAGTTTTCTAAAGAGTTTTTGCAGCAAGTTACTTTCAAGATACAACAAACACTTGAACACTATATTTAAAACAACATGGCATTCTAGAACAAGATATGAAATCTGTATAATTCTAAAGATTTAAAAACAGACAGGGATGCCATGAATGGATACAAGTGGTTCAATCCATACAATCTTTATGCAAAGGTACCTTTTCAAACGTAAAGATATCTCTTTATTTGTAAAGGTGTCTATTCGTGTATCAATATATCTATTACAACAAATGTGTCTATTGCTAAAAGATGTTCAGATTTGTGTAAAATATACGACTAATGAATATACCGATTCAAAACAACTCAAAAGACATAAAAAATCATCACACATCAATTAGGGAGAGGTGCCACCATTTTAGCGCCATGGCGCTATCCATAGTGCACAGTGGCGCTAGTCCAGCACCTAGGCGTTACCCATTCTATCCCAAGCATCGCGGCTCCAATTTTGTATGCCATGGTGCTACATGCTGATATTAAATACATATAAAAAGTGTATTTTTATATTCTTTAATATGTATCATCATCTTATACCATATGAGAGATATATTACAATCTCTCTTACAATCTCCCATTAGATTGTAATATTTCTCTAAATTCAGCAATGATAAACTCATATATACAAGAAGGTATCTTTCGATTTTAACCTTTAATTAGTGTATATACTTCAAAGTATTAACAAAACAATAGTGTGCTTTATATTGAATTTTGTCTCTTAAGCAAATGTTGAAAATATATCATATAATATCTCAGAACTCAAATTATGTTTCAATCATTTAGCACTATTCCAGCCTTGTGCTCGATCTTGAATTTATGAACATTTACAAAATTAAATCATGGTCTTGTTAGAAACAACGCAATTTCTTATGGTAATTCAGTGGGCGCCCATGGCGCTACCCTTCATCCAACAAACACTAATTGTATTTCTTAGTGTCGTGGCTTTAATTCTAAGCGCCGTGGCACTACATGCTGATGCTCAATACACATAAAAAAGTATATTTTCAGATTGTTTAATATGTCTAATGATCTTAAAACATATGAAAGATATATTACAATTTCTCTTACGGTGGATATATACATTGCTTTGATATAGAGGCCTGCATAATTTAAGAGGATTGAGTGATACGTTTTAAAAATCGAGAAGCAAAATAACATAAGTGACATAATACTGGGGCGCACTTAAAAATAATCCTTATATTTTCATTCTCATTCTCCTTGGCCACCTGCTTCCTCTTTAAAAGGTTGCTCAAAATTGTTCCATTTTCAACGGCCCTAGCAACTTCTCCTTCAACTCTTGTCCAGGCTTCAATTTCCGTCTCCTCCACCATAGCGTGCTTCGTCCTTGAATAATTGCTCATATCTATTCCATGATCAGTGGCCTCACCAGTTTTTCCCAGAATCCTTTTTCAGTCTCGTCCAATGCATCCTTTCTCTTCAATCCTCTTGCACGAACCATACCTGGTAGGTGCATTACATTTTTTTTTTTTTCAATGTTATACTTTAATCCCTCTGCAACAGTTTTCAATCATCGCAACAGTGTAGCCACATGTCTGAAAGTGTATTTGATAGAACTTACATAAGCTCTAGCATGCATTGTGACAATAATAAATTTGACATTTGAATTTTAAAAAAATAAAAAAAATAAGCTCCGTAATATGATGACAATTTAAACGCTAAATTAACATCAAGTTTAATACGTGGTAAATTTGACATTTAATTTTTATTGCTTGATAAATTGACTTTTTGTTGTAATAATTACAAAATTTTTATTTTTTTATAATTTTAATATTAAAAGTTTCAAAGTTAATAATTATGACAAAAGACAAGTATAGAATTTTAAATAGCATTATTTATTACAATATAAAATAAAATAACATATTAAATATGTTTGAGGCAAATATAATATTGATTTTGGCACCTGTATTTGGATGGTCTAAGTTATACAGACTTAGATCCTTTTTTTACGTTTCTGCACCTTTTTCTAAAATCGTTTGTGGTTGCTTTCTTTAAAATCCTTGTTTTTAACATTCTTTTTTTTTTTTTTGTTGGATCTCTACGATGGAAAGGCTACATTTTCTCCACAAGTGTGTATTGTAAATTAAGGTTTGACTACAGAATCCAATGGCTTGAGATGAGGTTATACTGTTTATATGGTGCTCAAACATGTACTATAGTCAATCTCCAAACCAGCAGATTTCTTTTTTAAATTAAAATTTCCCAAAAGATAACTTAAAAAAAAAGGGAAGAAGAAGAAGAAGAAGGCGGAGGAGAAAAATTAAAGGAATGAAACCCAGACAGTGTTCCTTCAAAAAAAAAAAAAAAAACAACCCAGACGTTGTGCTTGGTATTCTACAAGCCAAAGCCCAGCATCGAACAAAACCAAGGACCAGATGATCCTTACTAGAAAAATAAAAGAAAAAAGTCCGACAACAAAGAGGTCATCAATCCATTTTCTTAATGCAAACTTGCTTTTGCCTCCCCAGTCTGGATTTTGACTTTCGAGTCCAAAACATTAGGGCTGGGTTTTTTTTTTTTTTTTTTTGCGTTGGAGGTAAATTATCATCCAAGTAAATGTTCAATAATTTAAATATTGATTTTTAAAACACAAAAAAAAAATAACAATAAAAAAAGGTGTAAAAACCCAAATTTGGGCTACCAAATTAAGTCACGATCTCATGAAAGTTAGAGGCTAAGGACGCCAATGGGAAAATCTCTCATCAAGGTAGACAGAACCGTCTAGATTCTAAACGTAGCCGACGAGATCCGAAGGTTGGGCTTTGATGAAGGACGAGGGGACGATTGGGAAGAAATTGAAGGACGTGATGGCAACTGTTGAGGAATTAGACACCTCCTAATTTCAAGGATCGCAAGAACGAATAATTGTAGAAAAGAAATTAAAGAAAAGAAGAAACGAGAGACACCAAATTTTTATACAAGTTCGTCTAAATTTGAGGCTACGTCCTGTTTCTGCCCGCTGTAGATTCCACTATGATAAAAGAAATTACAGATTACAAGAGAAATTTATCACACACTCTCAAATAGTGTTTCTCAAATCTCTTTTCTACCTAGCACCTTTTGTGGGAATTTTTTCTCTCAACAATGGAGCTCTTAAAAAATATGCCTCACACAAAATAATGCCACTCTCACACAGTTACACACACAACCCTAGCCACATTATGTCTATTTATACACCAAAGAAGAGAAAAATAGCAACTAATGAGAAAATCTAGTAGTTTCTCATTTTTGTGCTTCAAAATCCTGATTTTTACACAGAAAAATAGCACAAAGACAAACTTCGGGCTCCGCGGCCCTCATTTTGGGCGCCACGGCACCAAGCCACTACCCCCTTCCTCTCTTTTTTTTTTTTCTCTTCTTTCTTCTTTGGCTCCATCCTAGAATAATCTCCCACTTGGAGACTAATCAATCACCATGTCTCCACTGCAGCGGTAACAACTTCTCACGTCTTATGGAGAAGTCCAATTGAAGTTGTGCACAACTTCAGTTTCTTGATCGGAACCATCTTGATGAGCATATCTGCTGGATTCTGACTCCCAAGAATCTTCTCAAGCTTTAGTACCCATCTTCCAAAGCTGACCTGATGAAGTGATATTGTAATTGTATATGCTTCGTCCTAGCATGAAATGCAGGATTTTTCGCCAAGTGAATAGCAATTTGACTATTACTGTGTAATGCATTCCTTTCCTGCTTGTGACCTAGTTCTTCTAGAAATGAATGCAACCAAATCATCTTCTTGCTCGCTTCTGTCATTGCCATATACTCTGTTTCTGTTGTAGAGAGTACAACTATCTTTTGCAGCTTTGAGACCCAACTAACTACAGTGCCACCCAAAGTGTAGACATAACCGGTGGTACTCTTTCTACCATCAATGTCTCCAGCCATATCAGCATCAACATAACCTTGTAGTCCCAAGCCTGACTTCTTGAAACACAGTGCTAAACCCGCAGTTCCTCTCAGATATCTGAGAATCCACTTCACTGTCTCCCAATGCTGCTTACCTAGATTGCTCATGTCTCCCAATGCTGCAGAGATACTCCCTTTCTCTATGCTGTAGCGGTCTGATAGTCCTACTAGACCACCTAAAAGGTGTGGCAGGAGTATTCTGGTTTCCATCTAGAGCAATATTTTATTGGTCTTCAACTTCTAGATTTTGCACCTCCACTTCAGGAAGATCCTTCAATGAAATCACCTCAGGCTTCTTGTCTTCACAACCTGAACCCCAAGAGTTAGTGTTGTCTCTGTCCTTGTACAGAACACCTTCATTGAAGATCACATCCTTGCTCTTGATAATTTTCTGATTTTGGTCATCCCAAAGATGATAACCAAACTTAAGTCCACCATAGCCAACTAGAAAACACTTCTTAAACTTTGCAACAAGTTTACTTCTAGCAGCAGGATCAATGTGGACATAGGAAACACAACCAAATACTCTCAAGTAGGAGGGGTCAACCATTTTGCCACTCCATACTTCTTTTGGTAGCTTGAACTTCAGTGGTGTGGATGGACTTCTATTGATTAGATGAGCTACTACATTAATTGCCTCAGCCAAAAATGACTTTGATAGCCCCGCATGTAACCTCATGCTTTTGGCACGCTCGTTTAGAGTTCTGTTCATCCTCTCAGCTACCCCGTTCTGTTGTGGTTTTCCTAGAATGGTTTTCTTCATCTTTATTCCATTCTTAGCACAGTACCACTTGAAATCTTCACCTAAGTATTCTCTCCCATTGTCAGACTACAAGCACTTCACTTTCAAATCTGTCTCGTTCTCCACCATAGCTTTCCATCTCTTGAAAGCATCAAAGACATCATATTTTCTTTTTAGAAAGTAAACCCATACCCTCTTGCTTAAGTCATCGTTGAATGTCACATAGTAGTTAACGCCACCAAGGAAAGTCACCATCGTAGGTCCCCACAAATCAATGTGAACTAGCTCTAGCTTCTTGGACTTAGGCTCTCTGCCTATTGTTGATAAGCTAACTCTCTTTTGCTTGCCAAAGATGCAACCTTCACACAACCTATGATCAACAGTTTTCAATCCTAGTAGTTTTTCATTAGAGTGAAGCACCTTTATTCCCTTCTCACTCATGTGCTCGAGCCCATAGTGCCATAGCTTAATGTTAGCAGTAGAGTCAGCAACTACTATGATATCTTTGCAACTGGAATTAATATAGAGAGTTTCAGCTTTACGTCCCCGAGCAACAACCATAGCTCTCTTTGTAACTTTCGAACCTCCACAATTGAAGGCCACATTTTATCCTTCATCATCTAGTTGCGCCACCGAAATCAAGTTGCCCATTAGTTTGGGAACATGTCTCACCTTATGAATCTTCCACATAGACCCATTAGGCATCTTCAAACTGGCAGCTCCAATGCCAACAATATCCAAAGGTTCTCCATCAGCAAGATAAACCTTACCATGATTTTCAGCAACGTAGTTCTCCAAAACATGACGGTGTGTAGTGGTATGGAATGATGCTCCTGAATCTATCACCCATGAATCAAAGGAATTGTCAATAGACAAGAGCAAGGCAACCTGTGGCTCTTCAGTGGCGGCGTTAACAACGTCATTATTCTTATCTTCATTCTTCCTTAGAGCCCTACAGTTCTTCTTCAAATGGCCGTTCTTTCCACAATTCCAACACTCCATAGTCCTATCTTTTCTTGATCTATTTCTCCCATTCCTCAACTTGCCTCTCTTGCCATTATCCCTGTTGGAATGTTTCTCAAGTTTCTTGTCCCTATTATCAACATCAAGGGTTGAGTTTGACATAGAGGCTTCACCTGAATCCTTTTTGCGAACTTCTTCCACTAGAATAGAGTTTCTGACATCAACAAACTTCAGTTTTTTATTCCTGATTGAATTAGTAATGGCCACCCTCATGGGTTCCCAACTATTTGGTAACGAGGCCAAGAGGATTAGGGCATTGACTTCATCATCAAATTTAATCTCTACCGAGACCAATTGGTTCAGGACGGTGTTGAAATTGTTCAGATGCTCTACCACCGAGGCATTTTCAGACATTTTTAAATTAAAGAGTTTCTTCATGAGATGTACATTGTTATTAGCTGAGGGCTTCTTATACATCTCTAACAGAGCCTTCATCATCCCTGCAATAGTATTATCCTTCGCAATGTTGTGGGCCACGTTCTTTGATAGGGTCAAACGGATCACACCCAACACCTGTCTATCAAGGAGATTCCACTCCTCATCATTCATGCCTTCGGGCTTATTACCCAAGGGCAAGTGTAGTTTCCTACTGTAGAGGTAGTCTTCCACTTGCATCCTCTAATAGGAAAAATCCAAACCATCAAATTTGATGTACCGGCTGCCAAACCTTCTTCTCCTGTCATCGTTCTTGATCCAAACCTCCGCTCTGATACCACTTGTTGGGGAATTAGGCACCTCCTAATTTCAAGGATTACAAGAATGAATAATTGAAGAAAAGAAATTAGAGAAAAGAAGAAAAGAGAGACACCAAATTTTTATACAGGCTTGTTTTTGCCCGCTGCAGATTCCACTATGATGAAGGAGATTACAGATTACAAGAGAAATTATCACACACTCTCAAATAGTATTTCTCAAATCTCTCTTTTACCTAGCACCCTTTGAGGGAATTTTTTCTCTCAACAATGGAGCTCTCAAAAAATATGCCTCACACAAAATAATGTCACTCTTACAAAGTCACACACACAACCCTAGCCACCTTATATTTATTTATACACTAAAGAAGAGAAAAATAACAACAAATGAGAAAACCTAGTAGTTTACTATTTTGGTGCTTCAAAATCTTGACTTTTACACAAAAAAAATCACAAAAAGACAGACTCCAACTGTCGCGGTGCTAGTTGATCCTCGGGCGGGCGCCACGGCCTTCATTTTGGTCGCCACAGTGCTAGTTAAGTTTTGGGCGGGTGCCGCAGCCCTTATTTTGGGTGCCCCAACGCCAAGCCACTGGCCCCTTCCTCTTTTTTTTTTTTTCCTTTTCTTTTTCCTTTGCTAGGTTGATTTGGCTCCATCCTCCGATAGCAACAAATGAGTTGAACAATTTTTAGAAGACATAAACCACGGCGACACTAGTTTGTCATTGAATTCGGTGGATACAACGGAGGCGAAGAAGGAGACGGTGGACAAGGAGGTGAAGGAGAAGGAAGAGCCACGGGTTTTTTTTTTTTTTTTTGATAATGGGTTGATCTGTTTTTAGGTTGAATAAATATGTAGGCGATCCTATTATAATGTGTTACTTCTTGGCCTTTTTATTGCTGTTAGATTTTGACCCAATAGTCCCGGGAAGAAAAAAAGGGATTCTCTCTGTAGAAATCTTTTTTTTTTTTCCTTTTTTTACTTCAAAAGCAATGGCTTCTGAATACTCAAAATATAGCTGTCCTTCTTTTAATAGGGACCATCCGTTTTTAATGCAATGTGTTCGGACAAAAGTCCGATAAAACGGGACTCCTTACCATATTTATTATTAATAATATCGGCTCAAATTCCACTAGCGTAAGAGAGCTCTACACATTGTGATGCAAGCTTATATGCAGAAGGGGGCCCACCAACATCATTCGTTCCTTGAACCATCATGAAATATGGGGTGGGTCCTATTGCATGGACCTTTGGCGTTGCTGTGTGATTTTAAAATTGCAAATTGCAGAAGCTGGCACGATTCATGGACAAACCACCATCAACACGAATTAGATTTTAGACCTTATAAGTAAAATGACCGTTCCAATGCTCTTTCAGCCACAAACACACCTGCCCGAGTTTCCTCGTCACCAATTTATTCCCTTAACCTAGTCTTTCTCAATTGCTTCACTTCATCGTTTTTGTCCGTCCGTTTTTTTAGGTTTTTTTTTTTTTAAAAAATCCACAACTTGCGATGACTTCAATAATTGCCCCTGAGCAGAGTTATGAATATGATTGTTTCGTATGGGGACGTAACTTTGTGGGTGTTTGAAAAGATGGTGGGAACTAGTGGTGAGAACCATTTTTATTGTAGCATGTGAGAGTTTTATACTGTAGAAATTTTTTTATTGTTACTGTAGCATGTGAGAGCTTTTTACTGTTCATAACCAAGTTTGTGGTGGGAATTGAGTGGTTTCCACCACTCTCAAACACCCTATCTGTTACAATATAACACGTCATCATCAACTCTGTCACTGACACGTGAATTTATCATTAACGGTCAATCGGAGGATCCATCTACTTTCTAACCAAAAAAAAAAAGAAAGAAAAAAAAAAGGCATCGACGTATGCGAAAGGGCAACTTGCGTAATTTTGGACAATGTGTACCATCACTACGCTTTCCAAGTGGCATAAAAGTGGCGGGGGGACTACTTAGTGCCAGTGACGTAGAAACATTAGCATTATTACTAGAATGGGCCAAAGTTTTCACAACCAAAACAGAAAATAATAATAATAATAAAATAATAACCACAATGATAATGAAGGGCCAAATTTTTCAATTTTGTTTATGCATGTCATCATCTACTAACCACGAATTATTTGGTCATACGTCTATTTTCCAAGGACAACTCCGAAACGGGGGTCCCATCTTAATTACCCAATTTGGGCAAAACTTTGCTTGATGCTCATGCTCCTTTTCTGCTCATCTTCACGGTTAAAATAAAAATCTCTGTTTTTTTTTTTTTTTTTTTTTTTTGAGGAAACCTAATAATCTCTGATTCCAGGTTTGACTATGTCTTCAAAATAGCCCGTTTGAGAAAACTATAATCACACCAGCCCAACTAGGGGTAAACTGGCGGGTAATTTGGCGGTTTTCAGGCAGGGTGGTGCAGCTTCGTAAAAGGGCTGTTTGAGAAAGACCCAAGCCATATTGACTGTCCATTTTAATTGGCAAGAGGAGCAGTCTGAGGGAGCAAAAAAAAAAAAAAAAAAAAAAAAACATGGTTTGGGAAAATAATCCAGATTGAAACTGCCCATTTCTTGGCGAGGCGGGCGGCTCGAAATCGTGATCCGATGACATGATGATAGGCAGCGCGGCTTGTCCCCTTTTTTCTCTCTCTCTCTCTCTCTCTCTCTCTATTGTGTCAAAATGCCTCTTATACTTGACTCCCAAGCTAATGCATGCGTTGCTACATACTCACACAATCACAAATGGTGGTGCTACAACGTATATGCTCTCCAATGGCTTGATTACACAAATATACTTCATGCTTTTATTTATTTCTCAACTATTTTCATTATTTTTAGAAAGTATCTTTTAAACTTTTTAGAAAATATATTTTAATTTCACCCTCGAGTACTTGAGAAATAAAAAAATATTATGTGAAAGGAAAAAAACAATGATAATATTTTAGGGAGAACGAGGGATTAGGGCCATCATTAATTGGAAATAAAAATAAATAGAGCAAAATATAATAATATCTTGTAAATAGCCCGTTTAAAACAAAATAAAATCTATTTTTGTATAAAATGGCATATAAAGAAACACTAAGCGATAGAGAAAATGAAAAACAAAATGAAAAGAAAAAGAAGACAAAGGATAAAGTAAAATTAAAAATTTAAGTGTTTAAAAAAAGCACATGATTTTTAAAATGTTATGTACTTAAATATTTTTAAAAGTGTGCTTTTTATTTACATTAAGTATTAAAACTATGCTATTTGGTACAATTTTCTAATCTTTTGTAGATTTAAAAAACATAAAAAACCCTAAAATGAAATATCAAATAGAGATATTGATTTTTATGTTTTTTAAATGTTAAAATATTTTTCAAAGAAGTTTTCTCACCAAAAATAATTTTTCAAAATCAATACGGTCTAATTAGCGGTATCTTTTTATTTTCTCCTTTTTTTTTTGTCCACAATGTATATGAGTGATGAAATGAAAACAAGTTTTTTAAATTCAATGTTTACCTTTGTAGATTTATAAAAAATATGATAAATTAAGAAATAATTAAAATCAGAATGTATCCTCCACCCAATGGTTTTCTCTTGCTATATTATGGAAGAAAAAAAAATTTATACGATACGGTTGTGTTTTAAACTATATTGTTTTGCATCACTTTTCATTTTACGTGATTAATTTTCATTAGATCTAACATAACATCTAACATTCATACATTTTACTATCTAAGATAGAATTATCAAGGATTTTGTTTCAAGGGGCATAAGCTAAGAACGTGAAAAACTTTAAAAACCATCATTTTTATCCACTCTTAATACTATAAAATAGTTGAAAAGACATTGGAAGAAGGTACATGGGATGCATTTCTACAAATATATATATATATAAAATAGTTGAGAGGATATTCAAATTCAATTTGTTGATTTTTTGGCTATATGAACATAAAAATTTCTTAAAGGTAGGGCATTTAGGAAAGAGGTTTTAGTTCTAAAATTCAAATCGTAAATAGTATAAAGCTCTCACATGCTATAATATAAAACAAAAGTATGTTGTAATGTAAAACTCTCACATTATAAAATATATAATTCTAACTCTGAAGTTTGAACTCCTCTCCCAAAGACCCCATTAGTTCATTTTTGATTTACTATTCTTTTTTAGTTTAGTTTAGTAAAAATAATTATAAAATGGAACTCTTAAAAAATAATTTTGATTAGGCAAAACTGACAATAAATTATTTAGGGAGTACAAAAGAGAACATATTATTTATAAAATTTGCATTAAAAAAAAATTGTTGAAGTAGAAACATGTTCAAGAAATTTTATATGGATAAGGCGAATAGAAAAATACATAGATGAAGGTCATATTTACATAAAAGAAAAAGTAATATTATTTTAGAAAATTAATACCAAAAAACTTAAATAAAGGCACATTTGATAAACATTATTGTTACATAGGGCAAATTAGAAACAAAAATGTAATAAGAAATGTAAAAATTAATTAGAATTGGAATAAACTAGAGAAAAATTTTAGGGGGGGTTAGAATAAGCCTCCCTCTGCCCCTGTTGACAGGTTTTTTTAGTGTACAAGTTTTTACAGGCAAGGTATTTTTTATAAGTTAGATGTAGTCAAATTTTTTTTCACCTAAACCAATATTATTGCTGTGTTAAAGCCTTGTTTGACAAGCTCAATCTTAACAATAATTTCAGTAATGAACTATATAATACTCTCACATGTTATAGCAACAATAAAAAAGTTACTACTATGTATAGGTTTTATATACTATAATTAAAATAGTTTTAACTAATGGTTTTAACCACTCTGCTAAACATGTTATAAATTTTCAATTTCACTATAGAAACTCCTTAAAAACAAAGGTTTTTTTTTTTTTTAATATGAAAACAGGGACAGGTTTTCGATTTTTTTTTTTTTTTTGGCTAATAGGATTATATGTATTTGAAGACCATATTGCGCTGTCAATGTCAATGTCGTGGTCCTCTTTCCCAATCAGCCAGTGTAGCCTTTCTTGTGATGCTGACTTCAAATTTGGTACCGCGTGGCGTAAAGCAAGGTGTTTGACGGTTAGAACATGGTGTATAATAAAATGTTTGACAATTACTATTACAACTATGGTTGTATTTATGGTTATTAAATGGTGTGTAGTTTTTATATGTTAATATTAAAAAATTAAAAATAGTTACAATATAAAATTTTTATATATTATAGTATTTTAAAATATAATTATGATTTTAATCATATTTTTCGCACACCTTAGGTCTCCTTTTTGTATTTGAATAGGGTATTCAGCTTTTTGTAAATATATATATATATATATATATATATATAATAGGGTTATCATCATTTTAATACTTTGTATTTTAAAGAAACATGTATATATATATATATATAGGGCTATTATCAGTTTGGTATATTTATTTTAGAGAAACATTAAATTAATACCTTGTTGTTTAAAAAAATATTAAAACAATACTTTGTAATTTTTAAAAATTCATTTCAGTACCCCCGAGTTAGTTTTTTTATATAAATTTATTTTTTTTGCCTTTTTATTAATGAACCCCAAATTAATTTTGTAAAAATTATAATTAAAAATCAAAACAAAAGACAAAACATAACTTATCAAAGAAAATCATATATGTGGATTAATTTGTTTTGTTGGTATTGTTCGTATTTGTTTTATTTTATTGTTTTAACAAAATAATTTGGGGTTTATTAATAAAAGAAAAGCTGAAAATGTTATGTCACTGAAAAAAAACTTAGGGTACTAAAGTGATATTTCTAAAAACTTTAGGATACCGTTGTGATATTTTTTAAATAGTAGAGTACCAATATGATGTTTAGAATAAAAATGATTTTTATTGTTTAAAATGGTTCAAATTGTAAGAACTTGAGGGGGAGCAAAATTTAGATTTTGGGAGGTTTGACAGTTTTAAAATCACCTCTATTATTTGAATTTGCCTCAGTTATTACTCCACTAAACGTTAGTTTAAACCGCTTTTATAGTTTAAACTGCCTTAAAATAGTTTTAAACCTATGTATCAAACGGCCTATTAATTATTTATCAAAATAAATAAATAAATTAGGCATGGAGACAAACTATAGAAGGCAGAAAACTTGATTTAGTGAAACCTCACACACAAATTTGCAGAAGTTAGATCCTCCAATTAATACATAAATTGCCACAAAGGAACGTTTCTGTTCAACGGTATTTTTTTTAACAGTTTAGGACAGTCTACGAACAATAACCATAAGTACATGGTAACAAAATAAGAGAGGTGGAAAGCATAAGTATTCTTCAGAAAGCTGAATATGAATTCGATTGAGAAAAAAGAACATAAATGAAACTTCCACCAAACAATCAGGTTATGGAAAGTTGATAATTTTACAATTGAAAAATAAGAATTTTTAAAAAAATCCCAATTGGTAGCATACACGGTGAACACAGTAACGAAAAGAGAAAAAAAAAAGACTTTAATGGAAAATAGAAGCAAAAAAATATGACAATTAGATTATCACCAACACTCGTTACAAACCTTGCAATTCGAATAACAAACTGACAATTGAGCAAACCATGATTCATTCATTTTGTTGATTTAGGGTTTAAATAAGTTCATATATTTTTTAGCAGTTACCCTGAATTTACCGGCTCAGTTTTAATTATTTTTTCGAAAACCTTTTTATGTCGCCACTAAAAATTCCAACTGACTAAGCACCGAATTCGGACCCTTGCTGTCTAAACTTTTAGCAACGACAAAGACGTTGCTAAAAGTCTGTTCTTAGGCACTAGCTCACATTTTGACGCAAAATAACCAAACTTTGTGCCCGAATTATGTGTTATCGGTAAAAGTAAATTTTTGGCTGCAATGGATTAGTTTTACCACCATGTGTTCATTCTAGACTTTTGACGGCCACTGGGCCCATGGTTTATTTATATATCTATATATATATATATATATTTTGCTTAATTAAGCAAGAATCAATATGATTCTCTCCTAATGAGTGGCACCCATGCTTAACTGAAGGGAGAGAAAAATTTTCGCATTAAACAAGCCATTTCTTCCCTTTATCACCTAGTGTAGGTTAGGCTACCCTCAAGATAAGATCCATTTTGTGGTTTCATTTTTGACTTGAATGACCTTGTATCTCCATGCAGTATAAGTTTGCACAGTTTTAACCACTTATACTGATCTCGATACATTAACTTGCAATCTAACATCTAAGCTCCGCATAAGTTGATAATGCTACTTTTGCTAAATTGCGTAATAAAATTTGGCTATCATCAACCTTAAAACTATTTCTTTGACTGCATGAAACTTAAACCTAAGTTTTCTTGCACTAATCTCAAATATCACACAGTCTTCAACAATGTCAATTCTCGAGTTTGGATAACATTTTTATCGAAATGCTACTTGTATAACTTCGATTTTAGCTATTAGACAATTAAGAAAATTTGTATATATTAGAGTGTTTCATTAACACTACTGACAATATATTGCACTTGAAAATGTTATATAGCAAATCGTCAAGTTCATTTATGGTTCGAATTTTCTTCCTCCTTAAATCATGGTATATAATCATCAACAAGATTATTTTTGCTCAAAAGAGCTATAGAATCTAGCTTTAATATTATATATAGAATTTCAGATTTTATAATAATTCTACAACTTCTTCATTGATTGAACAAAACATGAAATTTTATAGGAAAATCCTTGATTTAGATATTTAAAATTATAATATTTTAATTTTAGGATTTTCTTCGTTATTACTATAATTGTTTAAGTTCGTAGCACTTTATGACATTAATTTCTTGATGTCAACTAATATGAAACTCTTCATGTTGAGTGAGATATTCTTAATGTTGTTAACTGTGCTAGAGTGCCTTATCTTCTTACTATTAATGCACGGTCATATTTGAAATTGTCATCTATAGAGTTTTTTGTTGATAAACACCCTTCATCTTGAATTCGAGATAGAAGGTTTTCTTATGTTGAACTGATTACTAATAGTTTCTCACATTAGTGGTACTATACAATACCGAATTCACACTAATTATATATAATCATGGAATTTAAGCTAAAATTTAACAAATCTTTACGTATAATAAGTGTTAAGGGTTTTCAAGAAAACCCTTAACTTAAATATTTTAGTCCAAATATTTTAATGAAATACTTCAGTTCTCTTGGATGTAAACGATTGAGTGCTTAATTATGGAACCAAAATTTTGTTCGATCCATTAAGGATGTATTACTTGTCTCAAGTCAATCGTTTTCATAAACTTGCACACTCTTTCATAATCATTCATGTTATTATCTAGGAGGCGTTTGGTATGCAGTAATCCTGAGGTAGGAATGAGAATCTATAAGATTCTCATGTTTGATATGCAATAATCTGAGTTTTAGATTCCTAGGAAACTCATTCCCATAGGATTCAAATGACTTTATTTTGGAGTAATCTGATGCCCATCCAACAGGTGATATTTATATTCCTAGGAATCTTAAAACTATAGAAATCTTACCTTTTTTTTCATGATGATGATGATGATGATAATAATTATATTATTATTAAATTATTATTATAGTGTTTTTTATAAATTAATATTTCTATCCAATATAAATATAAAAATTATATTAATATAAAATAATAATTTGATAATAATGTTAATAATAACATTAACAATATTAATAATATATAATATATTACATATACAATATCAAAATATAATATATATTATTATTAATTAATATTAGAATATAATATATATAAATAGTATAACAATAAAATAAAATAATTTTGTAGTATTATTATAAATTAATATTAATATATGATATAGATATAAATATTATATCAATATAAAATTATAATTTAATAATAAGAATAATAATATCATTAATAATAAAAAACATAATAATATAACATCCATATGAATAGTACAATATTAATATTAATATTAATAGTGATATCAATATTAAATTATATAAATACTATTATAATAATTATAAATATAAAATATAGCTAAATATGTTTAATATTTTCTAAAACAATAATTTTATTTAATGTTAATATTAATATAAATACTAATATATTATTAAGAATTATATTTTTATTATTATTTATATTCATATCAATATATTATATATCATATACAACATTTTAATATTAATATATTGTTAAATAATAATTCTATGATTACTATAAATTAAGATTTTCATATAATATAAAGAAAGTATTATATTGATATAAAATAATAATTATTTAATAATAATGATATTAATAACATTAAATATTCATAGTAATATTAATGTTAAATTATATATAATATTATTTTATTATTTATACTTATATTATTATTATTATTTAATATTAGTACTAATATATTATATTGATACATTTACTGTTAATACTATAAATTATTTTGTCAATTATATAAGATTCTTATGTACAACCAAATACAGTAATGTATTATTCCTAGAAATCTAACAGAAAATTCCTATATATAACTAAACGTGATAATCTTAATTCTTGAGAATCATATTCCCTACCATCATTTTTTCGGGAATATGATTTCTACTGATTACTGCATACCAAACGCCCCCAACTATCATGGTCCACTTTAAGCCTTCTAGCAAAGGTCATGGTTGTTCTTAAACCAACTAAACATGCATAGTATGACTGAGCTTATCATATTGTTTCCGTTCCTAACAATCTAATAGGAATTTATGATTATAGGTTCTAAACTCTTATTTTCTTATGAACTTAATGACTTAGTTATGGAAAATCTTTACCTAATTATGCTCATTGATTATTGGATTTTTCTGTACCTTATATCTTTGTTTTTGTTTTTTTTTTATTTTTATTTTTTGAAAGTTTTATTTTTTATTTTTTTACTTAAGAATAATTTGATCATTTTAAATATCAAAATCAATTATTGACTGAGATAAAATATAGATTTATGTATTAAAAATATAATTTGAATGTATATATGTGATGAGATAATGTATATATTTGATGAGATCGAAATATAGTTTGTAAATTAACCTAAAACAGAAGATATGGTAAGATAAATATTCTTTCATATAATTTATACGTGTATGTATTGGAGTTTGTGGTGTGTGCTTTCGTAGTTTTTTGTCGTGTATTCCCACAGTAGCATTAGTAAACGGTGTATAAACTTCCAAGCAGCCAACAAAGTTCTTGAGGACAGGAGTAGGGGATGAAGAAAAGGACCCCACGAACATTATTGGTATCAATAACACCCTGTTGAGTTGAATTATTTGAGTTTTAATCATTAACAAAATGAAAACAGAAACGTATAAAATAAAAAAGGAAATAAATTTTTCTGGTAATGCTTGGAAAAAAAAACACACTAACGATATAGTTTTGTTTTTCAGGGATGTTATTTATTTTAGAAAGTGTCTATTCTACATGCTTTGATTATTTTGATGCTATTTTAAACAAGATAAAACTTAAGGTAGAGCTCGTACCATGGCCTTTGGCATGATCATTTTAATTTAGAAAATTAATCTTGTAACAGTTTCACGTGTGGCTAAAAATAATTTTGTATCATGTGCTATAAATTTTTAAAATATACAATCATAAATCAAACTATTGAAAAGTCAATCTAATTATTAAAATAATAAGATTTGTCAGTAATTATAATACATCTCTCATCATAAGAACTCTCTTCAAATAAATCTAACTGTCCAAACAATGCATGTTTCATACTGTGGAAAGATAAAAAATTGAAGAGTTTTGTAAAGACAAAGCACAACCAGGCAAAGAACACTTCGATTTAACCATACTGCTGTTCATAAAATATTGATAAAGTATTTGAAATGAGACAGTTTAAATCATTATTTTAATTATAAATAATATAAAATTTTGATATATTGTAATAAAAAATCTACTATAATAAAAAACTCTCGTTGCTATGTAAGAATAGTCTTAGCAAAGGTTTTCATCATCATGCCAGTCTATTCTAAAAAACATTCTATAAACTTAATTAGGTCTATTATTTTGTGTACAATGAAGTTTTAAAGCCATAGGCTGACAAAGTTTATTTTAGGCAAATGAATTGAATTCCCACTTGACGTAATCTGACAAATGACAGATGTCGGGCCATCTGATTCCAAATTTAGCAGGCCATTGAAGCGTGTACCACATTCCCTGCAGAAGGCGCGTGGGGGAACATGAGCTGAACCATTTTGGCACACGTTATCGTCATCTCAATCAAAGAAAAGGTTTCCATTTTTCTATGTAGTTGAGTTGAATCATTAAAACATGTTCAATCATTTAGCGCAGCCAAAACCGAATGCCAAATCCAAATCCTAATTCTATTCCCACCGGACCTAACAGCTAACAGCTAGCAGCCACCGCAACAGCATTCCCTCTTTCTCTCTCTCTTGCTTGTCAATAGGTGAGTACTAACGTTTTTGTGATGAATTTGCCTTTTGTTACGTTTTCATGTTGGTTTCTCTTTCTCTTTTACTTTATTTTATTTTATTTTTTTATCTTGAGTTATGTGTATTGGATTTGTGGCTAATTTGCTGATTTGATGTGGGCTTCTGCGTTTGCTGTTTATCTACTTGGGGGAGTTGAGATTTCTCAACTCCTCCGAAATTGGTGGTTGTGGGCGTTAAACTTGCCTTTTTTTTTTTTAATTTTTTTTTAGCTAAAAGGGTAAAAGAGAAAGAAAAGGACAGAGTAAACACTTTCCAGTTTTTAACCATAAAAAAACTTCCTCGTTTTGGAAAATATTTTTGAACTGATTTGCACAGAATGTTATGGCTATCTGTATTAAGCTTCTGCGGTTTTGTTTAGAATTTCATATGGTTTTAGGATTGTTAGAACCTGACTCTTTGAGCATGTGACCTGTAATTAGATTTTTTATTGTTGTTGATGTTGTTGTTGAATTTCTAGATGAGGATTTGAATTTTACATAGTGGGTGGGTCGGGTGTGAATTTACCGTTGGACTGTTCCTGCAGAAACTGATGAATTGCAATTAGATTTTAAGATGATTTGATATTACGGTGCAATTTGACGAAGACTACCTGCCGTTGAGAGCAAGAAAACTGATGAATTTTTACTAGAGCCGAAGAATTAGAAAACATCTTGCTGAGTGAAAAATAAATGGCATACAAATTTATTTGGGGTGTTGGTAGATAAAATAGATCAATAGGAACATAGTTGTTGCTAGTTTTTAATTTAGAATTTGACAGAATGTTGATATGTCAGGCTTTTAGACAGTTCCCCTTAACTTCAGATTTTTAACAGATGTCATGCCGCTACTCTGAATATGCAAGTGTTTGTTTGTTTGTTTTGCAGGACTTGTACCTCCCCAATATATATATATATATATATATATATGTCTCTACAGATTCATTTCTCGATGAAATTAGGCAGAACAAGCAGGACAAGTTGAGGCTTACCTATTTCTGAAAAATAAGCTTACTTGTATTTATCAAAATGTGACATTTTGTTTCTTCTATGAGAAAAAACATAAGAAGACCTGTCAGAGAGAGCCAAGCTATAAGCAGGTATGGTTGGATTTCCACCAACCACAGTGAACCACCATGGTATGGTATCTGCAACACAAGGCGAGCCTTCAAAGGTAGCTCCTCAGCCGTATTGTACTCCAGTGCATGACTTTTTGAGCATTGGATCAGAAGGGAATAGTTGTCTGGTGGGAGCATGTTCATCTCTGCACCCCTCGCCTTTCATACGGGCGGAGTCTCTTGGTTCTCCTGCTTTCATGGGAGCTCATCACTCTAAGAATGCATTCTCGCGCTCTTCTGTGTTCTGTACCAGTTTATACCAGTCATCTTCGTCAAGCTCGGAAACCAATCGGCAGCTTGGAAATTTGCCGTTCCTTCCACCTCCAACATGCCACCAGTCTAGTTCCGCAGTTGATTCTGCCAAATCTCCACTGCTTTTTAGTGGGGATTTAGGCAGTAACCAATACGACGACGACCAATCAGAGGCTCTCCTGAAGGACTTTCTTAGCTTACCGGGGGATTCTTCTCACAACAGCTTTCATGGTTTGACTTGTGCAAGTGACAGCTTAGCACTCACCGAGCAGCTCGAGCTTCAGTACTTATCAGATGAACTTGATATAGCCATCACTGACCATGGAGAAATTCCCGGAGTTGATGTAAGTGCATTTTTCTATCATTCATTGAATTTGTCATTGTCATCCTTTTTCTTCTGGGAGACAAAACTTTTTTTTGAAATTGTCTTAGGGTATGAAGATGTCCTCTAAAAGACTATTTCTATATGAAACTGATGAATTAGACATGATTTTCACTTTGGGGATATTTTGTTTGTTTTCATTACTGTTTGTGTTTATGCAGCAAAATCTGCATTCAATTTTTCTTTTCTTTTGCTCATTAGGAAATATATGAAACACCTCAGGCTTCGTTAAAACGTTCCGCAGAATTGATGTGCAATCAGAATTATCGCTCCGCAGCACCACCGCCGATCGATGCTCTTTCAAACCAATCGTCTCCAGGGCCTGCCGCTGCACATAAAGCACGAATGCGTTGGACGCCCGAGCTCCATGAGCGATTCGTAGAGGCTGTCCACAAGCTTGATGGGGCTGAAAGTAAGTAACTACTTCAATTTGGTCATAAACTGAGTCTAGCTAGTCTCTTATATCAGGAGGACTAAATTTAATTCCTTAAGATCAGATGTTATATTTTTATTTTTATGGGCAAAGTGTTATGTTTATAAAGTGTTCAAATTTAAGTATCATTATTTGTTTTTTCCTTTTTCAATTTGTACAACTGCCTTATTTATTACCGATCTATTA
>CAMOHE010039822.1:0-12187 GCA_946598075.1 Artocarpus hirsutus | reverse complement strand
TATACATACAGATATACATGAAGTTACATTAGAGTGGGTACAATTTGTAAATAGGTTTATGCTTTTTAGATAGGTACATGTCATAGTAGATTAACAAAGTGCTCAAAATAGCTCAAATGCAAAATGATCTTGTAAATACAATGCAAGTTTTAATATACAACAATTATTGTATGTAATTAGGGCCTTGATGTAATGGATAACACATGGGATTGGCCATCCCGTGGGAAATTGAAATTATGGGAGAAGTTTTTTTTTCAAAAATACCAAATTTTGACGACGGTTTTAATCAAAAACCGTCGTGAAAGGTGGAGCTTCCACGACGGTTTTGGTAAAAAACCGTCATGGAAGCCTCGCCTTCCACGACGTTTTTTGACCAAAACCATCGTGGAAGGTCGAGTTTTCACGACGGTTTTTTGTGAAAATCGTCGTGGAAGCTCGGCCTTCCACGACGATTTTTGTGAAAAACCGTCGTGGAAGCCTCGCCTTCCACGACAGTTTTGGACTCTTCCACGATGATTTTGATGAAAAACCATAGTGGAAGCTCCGCCTTCCACGACGGTTTAACAAAAAACCGTCGTGGAATAGCAAGATTCCATGATAGTTTTGGACTTTTTCACGACAGTTTTGGTGAAAAACCACTATGGAAGCTCCGCCTTCCACGACGGTTTTAACAAAAAACCATCGTGAAAAATTAGCACTCCCACCGATCTCGCGCGCCAATTATTCTATTACACGACGGTAAAAAACTGTCGTGAAAACTCGGTTTTGTTCCACGACGATTTTTTAACCGTCACGAAATTTTTCCACGACGGTTATAAACCGTCATGGAATCTACATTTTGTACTAGTGCCTACAGGGTTCTCCTATTGCTCAAATGTCCTATCTGTGGACTCTTCTCCGATCCTAATCTAATATCCACCTAGAGGGGAAAAGTTTTGAAAACAAAAAAAAATGTGAGCGAAGGGCTCAGTAGGACAATATTTAAAACACCAAAATTTAAAGGAAATTCCATTATTCAAATAAATATTTAGAAAACGAACTAAATAAATAAATAAATAAATTGATAAATAAATAAATGAAAATTCAATAAAAGTTTACCTTACCAAAACAAGTTATTGGTATACTAGAAAGAATATCATTTTCTTTTCTTGGGCAAACCATATATATTACACCACCGTAGTGGCCCAGCTGGGTTTTGGAACCTACCCCAAAGGTCGCACTCTGTACGACTCGATCTTTGATATGGTATTATGCCCTTAAATGTATTTATATATATATCTTTCTATAATTATTAAAATCTCTCTTTTACCAAATATAATCATTTACATTCATTATGAGGTTTATCATGAAAATACCTCAATCAACTGTTTAAGAAAACAACCAATAAAATCCTTTTTCTAAGCAACATTTGAAAACGTTTTGATAAAAGCATTTTTAAGGCCAAAATCATTTAAACTAGGCCACCAAGGAAGGGGTAGAAGTCCTACCTTAAAACTTATACTGGTGTCCCATACCGTAATCCCAGTCCGCTATACGTTAGCCCCGCGAATCCACGAACAACCCTAATGTATAGTTACTTAGTTTATCAGCATTTGTCTTGAGATCTCCTATGTTAGTAAATTGTCTCATGGTGTCCTAGTGTGCCATTTGTACTTATAAAATCATTTTATAAGGTTGGAATCTCAATTGGGGTAAAACAAATGAAAAATTACAAAATTTCACATGCCTAGTTGGCCTACTGGTCGCCCTAGTTCGGCCAACTAAACTGTGCAGTTTGGCCTGCCGGAGGTCTAGGTCTAGTCGGTCAAACTTTTCCAAGTTTGACCTGCCGGTCGTATGAATTCAGCTTGCCGAACATGAACTTCGGCCTGTCAATCTAGAAAAATTCTAGAATTTTCCAAGCATAGGATTTTGGCCTCCCAAGCCCAAATCTTCATTTTAACCTATTTTTCTCAATTATCAGGCATGGGAAACATCAATAGATGATAGAAAAATATTATAAAACACTTTTAAACCAATTTTAACAGGATTTGGACAAAAATTTTGAAAAATCCCAAAATTAGAGAAAAATTAAAATTTTGATTTAAATCTGCTTTTGATCGAACAAAGCTTAGATTCTAGTCACTCTAAGTTCCTCTAACCTAGATTGAAGGTTTTCTAGGCTTAGGAAATCTTAAATTTCAAAATGCAAGAAAAATTTAAAAAATTTGAAAAGCTTTGAAATTTAGAAACTAATCTTAAATCAAAGCTTTAAATCGCGTTTTCGGTCGCTCAATCACGTTCCCAAGCCTCCACTCCACTAACCCGAAGCTTAGGATTGATTTTTGTTTTAAAAAAATTTTTGAGAGAAATTGAGAGAGAGGGAGAGGCATAGAGAGAGAGGAGAGAGACCAGTAAGAGGGAGAGTGAGAGAGAGAGAGTGAGCATGTGAGGAAGAGGGAGAAGGAATAAATAGAAACAAAAGTGGGCTGTTTCACTGTGTGAAAACCGTGTGCCTTCTACGGTTTTGTAAAACAGAATGTAGTTAACATTTGACAAATTGTTGTGTTTCAAAAAATTCAAAATAACAAACAAAAATAAAATAATTTAAAGTGATAAAAAATCATTAAAATAATAAAAAACAACACTAATTTAGAAATTTCACAAAATGATCAAATTAAGTTTAAAATACTCATTATGGCACACTAATCCACCATTTTACATGCTAATAACTTTTAATTAATTTCAGGGCGTTACAACTCTCTACCCCTAAAAGAAATTTCGCCCTCAAAATTTACAAATTGATTCAAAAACAAAACAAATGCAGATACAACTCCCGCATATTCGACTCTAATTCCCAAGTGGCTTCATCAACCCCATGATGCTGTCACACGACTTTTACAAACGGGATCTCATGACGACGCAAACTGATCACTCTTCGTTTGATGATCTGAACTGGTACTTCTTCATACGTCGCATCTTCCTAAATTTGCACATCATGAAACGAAATTATCATATTATGCTCAGGCGGACACTTCCGAAGCATTGACACGTGGAATACGTTGTGAACATGAGATAACTTAGAAGGAATATCTACACGATAGGCAACCACACCAACGTGTTGAGTAATCTGGAATGGTCCAACATATCTTGGCTCGAGCTTATCACTTACTCCAAATCTCGTGATGCCTTTGCGAGGCGATACCTTCAAGAGAACAAAGTCTCCTACCTTGAATTCCAAGGGTTGACGTATTCTATCAGTGTAACTCTTTTTTCGACTCTGAGCTACTTTCAATCTATCGCAAATCACAATGACCTTTTCATTACTATCATGAATCTCGTCTGGTCTAAGAACAACTCTATCTTTCGGTTCAGCCCAACATACCGGTGATCGACACGGTCGTCCATATAGTGCTTCAAATTGTGCATGCCAATACTTGATTGATAGCTATTGTTGTATGCAAATTCCGCCAAATGCAAATACTTTTTCTAGTTCCCCCCAAAGTCTAACGTACAAGCACGCAACATGTCCTCTAGAATCTAAATAACCCGCTCAGATTGGCCAATGGTCTGAGGATGAAAAGCTGTGCTGAAGTTCAAATTTGTACCCAAGGCCTCCTGAAAGCTTCTCCAATACTTGGCATTAAACCTGGTGTTTCTATCAGATGTGATGGAAAGAGGAACCCCGTGCAACCACACTATGTTCTACAGGTACAATTCTCTGAGAACTCTCCTTGAACATGTCTACCTGAATGGAATGAAATGCGTCGATTTCGTTAACCTATCGACCACGACCCAAATCGCATCATGTCTTTGCTCCATCCTCGACAATCCAGTAAGGAAATCCATAGTAACGTGCTCCCATTTCCACCCTGGAATAGGAAGTGGCTGAAGCTAACTTCTGGCTTCTGATGCTCTATTTTCACCTGAAGATAAGTCGTACACTTGGCCACATATTCTTGGACATCTTTCTTTATACCTCTCCACCAATATTGCCTCTTTAGATCATGATACATCTTCGTGCTTCCTAGATGAATGGCGAACTGAGACTTGTGGGCTTCATCCATAACAGCCATTGTCACTTCTACGATTTTTGGAACTGCCAGACGGTCCTTGAAGTACAATGATCCATCCACATGTATCCTCTATTCTTTGAACTGCTCTCCGTTTTGAATTCACATCCAGATTCCCCGTAGATGCAGACCTTGCCACTGATTCTGTTTCACCATTTGAACAAGAGCTAGGGACGTCTCCATGTGATACACCAAAACGCAATCATAGTCTTCACAATACTGTAGCCCGAACTCACTCACTGTTGCATTTCTTTTCTAATCTTCAAGAGCCAAACAAGCGAGAATCCCCAAAGACTTCTAACTAAGCGCGTCCATGACTACATTAGCCTTTCCAAGATGGTACTACAGCGCAAAATCATAATCCTCCATATATTCCATCCCCCTTCATTGCCTTAAGTTTAGATCCCTCTGGGTAAAAAGATATCTCAAACTCTTGTGGTCGAAGAAAACCTAAAATGTCACCCTATACAAATAACATCTCCAGATCTTCAGTGCATGAATCACCGCTGTGAGCTCTAAGTCATGAGTGGGGTAATTTCGCTCGTGAGGTCGAAGTTGTCTCGATCCATACGCTACCACGCGTCCATGTTGCATCAACACACACTCGAGTCCATGTCCTGAGGCATCTGTATAAACTTCATATGGCTCTTCATTATTCGAAATAATCAAAACTAGAGCTGTAGCTAACTGATTTTTTAGTTCTTGAAAAGCGAGCTCACATCCTTCATCCCATTCAAACATGGCATTCCTCCTGATCAGTCTTATCAGAGGTGCTGCTATCTTCGAGAAATCCTTTACAAACTTCCTATAGTATCCTTCAAGTCCCAAGAAGCTACGGATTTCTGCTACATTCCTCGGTCGTTCCCATTCTACTATGGTTTCTACCTTAGACGGATCCACTAAAATACTAAGCTTAGAGATGACATGACCCAAAAACTTGACTTTCGTCAACCAAAACTCACACTTTTCCTTCTTAGCGTACAACTGGTGTTCCTGCAAAGTCTGAAATATGATTTTGAGATGCTGCTCATGCTCCTCTCAAGTCTTGGAATAGACCAAAATGTCATCGATGAACACAATTACGAACTGATCCAAATAAGGTCTGAATATCCTGTTCATAAGGTCCTTGAAAGCTGCCGGAGCATTCGTCGATCCAAACAGCATCACTAGAAACTCAAAATGTCCATTCCGGGTCCTAAAACCTGTTTTTGGAATGTCCTCTTCCTTAATTCTGAGTTGATGATATCCCAACCTCAAATCTATCTTTGAGAAGTACCGTAAACCTCCCAACTAATCAAACAATTCATCGATCCTGGGCAAAGGATACTTGTTGTTTACCGTGACCTGATTCAACTGTCGATAATCTATGCATAACCTGAGGGTTCCATCATGCTTTTTTGCAAACAGAACCGATGCTCCCCACGGTGATGTACTATTTCATATATATCCCTTATCAACAAGCTCCTGAAGCTGTTTCCTTAGTTCTTTCATTTCTGCCGGCGCCACCAGATAAGGTGCTACAGAGATCGGTGCTGTTCCTGAAAGCAACTCAATACCAAACTCAATATCCCGATGCGGTGGTAATCTTGGTAGCTCGTCGAGAAAAACATCTTCAAATTCGTCTACTATTAGGATCGCTACGTTTCTTCTCGAGGCACTAGACTCTCCTTCTAAGTTCATGATGAAGGCATAACAAACTGCATTCTTCGACCTTCCAAGACTTGCCCTTACAAAACGCTCACTCATTAGCCAATCACCACCACCTTGGTAAGTGATCGTCGTCCCCTATCGGATACTAGGGTTACTTTCCTAAGTTGACAATCTACCATTGCATTATATCTAGACAACCAGTCTATCCCTAGGATTACATCATATGTACTCAAAGCATGATCCTAAGATGCTGCTCATGCTCCTCCCAAGTCTTAGAGTAAATCAAGATGTCGTTAATGAACACAAGTACGAACTAATCCAAATAAGGCCTGAATATCTTGTTCATAAGGTCCATGAAAGCTATCAGAGCGTTCGTCAATCCAAACAGCATTACTAGAAACTCAAAATGTTCATACCGAGTCCTAAAAGCTGTCTTAGGAATGTCTTCTTCCTTAATCCTGAGTTGATGATATCCTGACCTCAAATCTATCTTTAAGAAGTACCGTGAACCTCCCAACTGATCAAACAACTCATCGATCTTGGGCAGAGGATACTTGTTCTTCACTGTGACTCGATTCAACAGCCGATAATCTATACACAATCTAAGGGTTCCATCATGCTTCTTTACAAACAAAACTAGTGCTCCCCATAGTGATGTACTATTCTTGATGTATCCCTTATCAACAAGCTCCTGAAGTTGCTTCCTAAGTTCTTTCATTTCAGCCGGCGCCATTCGGTAAGGTGCTACAGAAATCGGTGCTGTTCCTGGAAACAATTCAATACCAAACTTGATTTCTCGATGCGGTGGTAATCCTGGTAGCTCGTCAGGGAAGACATCCTTAAATTCATCTACCACTGGAATCATTGTATGTCCTTTCGAAGCTCTGGGCTCTCCTTCTAAATTCATGAGGATAGCATAACAAACCGCGTTCTTTCGCCCTCTGAGACACGCTCTTACGAGACGCTCACTCATCAATCGATCACCACCACCTTGGTAAGTGATCACCGTCCCCTTATCGGACACTAGGGTTACTTTTCTAAGTTGGCAGTCCACTACTGCACTGTATCTAGATAACCAATCCATTCCTAGGATTACATCATATGAACTCATAGGGATCACAATCAAATCACTTTTCAAAATCTCATCCCCAATCTTTATTTTACAAGCTTTACAAACATTATTCACACACACCCGCCCTAAGGGTGAGGCTATAACTAAGGGTTCATCAGACTTTTCTATCTCTAATCCCAAGGCATGTACAAAAAAGCTCGAAATGAGATAATAAGTGGCACCAGTATCGAATAACACGTATGCTAAAGACTGAGAAACCATAATCGTACCATCGACAACTGCATTACTGGTCTGGGCATCTGAACTCCTTGATGTCATCATGTGAGCCTATACTAAAGCTTTCCCTTTTCCTCAACCAGCATTGCTAGACCCTGGGTTAGTTGGATGATACTGCTGCGATGATGGAGACTGCACACTGGCTATACTCGGTGCTCGATACTGAGGGACGTTACACTAAAGATTCTGCTGTTGATGTCCTTGAGCTGAATATGGCAGTTGTTGAGGAGAGAACTGATGGAATGGAAGCTGAGGGTATTGCTGAAGCTGAGGTAGAGTTTGAAGCTGGGGCTGACAACTAGCTCCTCCTCCGGTCTGAAATCCTAAACAAGCACTCCTGATCGGGCAATTTCTCTTGATGTGTCCTAGTTGCTGACAAAAATAGAAATGGAAGCTATAGGGTTTGCTACGCCCGCTGTTGAATGAACTGTTGCTGTCGCTATTCGTGCCACCCTACTTGTTCTTTTCTGAAGTTGGTCGACTACTAATGTTCCTCCTGCCGCTCTTCTATGGTCCTTCTGACATCTTGGCTCGATTCTCACAGTACTGTGTGTAATCATTTTCCACTGATATTGCTGATGACACATGCTCACCAAAATTCCTGAGCTGTAGGGCAACCACCTGTCGTCAAAATTTCTAAGAATCCAATAAAGACCTTTCTTACCAAAATAATTTTATAGGTCAACCAGAAAGAATAACATTTCCTAAAGAATAACATTTCCTTTTCCTGGGCAAATCATATGTAATTCACTACCGTAGTGGCCTAGTTGTGTTTCGGGACTTGCCCCCAAGGTTGCGCACTACACAACCTGATCTCTGATATGGCATCATGCCCTAATATATACATATACATATATCTTTTCATGATTATTAAAATCTCTTTTTACCAAATATGATCATTCACATTCATTATGAGATTTATTATGAAAGCACCTCGATCTATTGTTTTGGAAAACAGTCAATAAAATCCTTTTTCAATCAACCATTAAAAACATTTTCGTTAAAATTTCATTTGAGGCCAAAACATTTAAACTGGCTACCAAAGAAGGGGTAGAAGTCCTACCTCAATACTCATGCTGGTGTCACACACAATAATCCCGGTCCGCTATACGTTAGCTCCGTGGATCCACGCATAACCTTAAATGAAAACTAGGTCTATTAGTATCATATTCTCTATGTTACTAAATCATCTCATGGTATCCTAGTGTTCCATTTAGGTTTATAAAATCATTTTATAAAGTTAGAATTTCAATCGGGGTTCAAAATAGTGAAAACGGGTGAAAAATCATAAAATTTTATCATGCCAGGTCAGCCTGCCGATCGCCCTTGTTCGGCCAGCCAAACTATGCAGTTTGGCCTGCCGGAGGTCCAAGTCCGGTTGATTAAAATTTTCCAGGTTTGGCCTGGCAGTCGGATGAATCCGGCCTGCCGAACACTTGAATCTAGCCTGCCGAACACGAAGTTCGGCCTGACGATCTAAAAAAATTCTAGAATTTTTCAGGCACGGGTCTCGGCCTCCCCAAGCCCAAATCTTCAATTCCAACCTGTTTTCTCAGTTCTCAGGCATGGGTAATAATCATAAACAATAGAAAAACATAGTAGATTACTTTTTAATGCATTAAAACAAGTTTTAAACAAATGTTTTTGAAAAAATCCAAAAATGAGAAAAATTTGAGAAAAATGAAAAATCTTTATTTAAATCCATTTTAGATGAAACGAAGTTTATATTCTAGTTATTCTAAGTTCATCTAACCTAGATTGAAAGTTTTCTAAGCTTAGAAAAGCTTAGATTTCAAAATGCAAGAAAATTTAAAAAATTAAAAAAGTTTAGAAAATTAAAACAAGCCTTGAATCAAAGCTTTAAATCAAGTTTGTGGTTGCTCAATCGTGTTCTCAAGCCTCCAATCCTCTCACCCGAAGCTTGAGATTGAATTTTGTTTCAAAATTTTTGAGAAAGAAAATAACAGAGAGACGAACCGAGTGAGAGAAAGAGAGTGAGGGTGCATGGGAGAGAGAGAGAAGGAGAGAGTGTGAGTAAGGGTGAGAGAGAGAGGTGAAATAAATATAGAGAAATGAAAAGCAGTTTAAAATCAATACCACGTCCCGTAAGTGGTATTTCCAAAGTGGGACGTGTTGGTCATTTGACAAATTGTTTTGTTTTAAATTTCAAATAATAATTAAAAACAATTTAAAATAATTTAGAGTAATTAAAAATCATTAAAAAAAATAAAATAACATAAATTTAAAAATTTCACAAAATGATCAATTTAAGTTTAAAATACTCATTATGGTACATTAATCCACTATTTTACATTCTAATGACATTTAATAAATTTCGGGGTGTTACAACAAAATTTTACAAACTTTAGTAAATAACATTTTTTTTAATAAAAGTTGAATTTTTATCTATAAAAAATCAAAAACACCTCTAATCAATTTTCTATTCTCAATGAAAACCTAATACCAAACTCTCTCCTAAGGCTAGCAATTTGGGTCCACGGGTTGGGTTCAGGTCGGGTTGAGCCTTTATTTAAACAGCCAACACGTCAACTCGAACCCGACGGGTCAAAAAAAGCCCAACCCGGACACGACCTGACGTATAGACGGGTTGACCCGACCCGACCTATGCAACCCTCCAATATGTTACTTTGTGCATGTTCTTGTTGACATTACACACTGACCCACTAAACTCAATATACCCGCAACACGATAGACCCAACAATAAGCCTACAAAATAAACAATAACCCAACAAAATAAAACCATCAAAAAAGTTAACAAAACTTTGTATAAGTTTAACAAAAACAAATATGCTAGAAATTAAAATCATGTCAAGTTGGATATACAACAAATGTTAGACTAATTTGACACATTAAAATTAATGTCAGGTTATATGGGCTACATTAAGGTCACATGAGTTTAATTTGGGTTACACGGATTGATTAACAATTTTTAGGTCAATTTTTAGGTAAACATAATTTTGACATATTTTTGGCAGGTTATTTCTGGTTGATTTCGTGTTGATTTGAGTCAACCCGAACCCAACCCCTTTTTTGTGCGGGTCAGACGAGTTCGACTCAATTCTAACCCGAGGCCTATTTTTTCAACCCTAACCCGCATTTTTCGTGTCGGGTTTGTGTCGTGTCATCGTGTCGTGACCCAAATTATCAACCCTACTCTCTCCTCCTTTCTCTCATCCCCTTCTCTCTCCTCCTCCTCCTTCTCCTCTCTCTTCTCAAAACTACCACATCTGTAACTCTGTTCGTCATTGGGAGTAATAGTTACAACGACAATTGCGATAGTGAGATATTGGCTCATGAAGATTAACGAGTGAACACTCTAAAATATAGATGCCGCTTGTCAATGGAGAGAATCAATACTACGATTTTGATCTCGCACATTGGTAGGAGTTGCCAGTTCCGATTAGAGAATATCGTATGCAATTGATGATGTAGACGTTGGAGTCTTGTCGATTGGGTCCCTTGGCCGTAAAATCTCTAGAGGCCGAGGGTGTAACTCATGTTCCCTGCCAACGATTTGGCGATGATTGATGACGTGTGGGTCTCGTGGCTTCCATCGTCGATCTAACAGTCGTCTTTGGCCTTTGGATACGACAATTGCAGAGCTACATTGTGGGGAGGGAAGAGAGAGAGAGAGAAGAGAGGATAAAATTAAAAAAGAAAAAATTTAAAAATAAAAATGTTCTTTTGTTTTTGAATAATCTTTTTCATCTCCACCGGTTAAGACCTATTTCTCATAAAAGTGGAATCCAGTCCAATTTATAGTATTCTTTTTACATTAAGACCTACCGTTTTATGAGTAGAGGAGTTTTAATCCTACAGGTTAAATAAAAGTGTTTTTTTTTTTTTTAAATGAGTGTTCATTAAATACTATTTATTTTTTAAAAGCTAAATAAATGATCAATTCATTGCAATTTCCCTTATAAAAGCATGGACGTAAATATCCGCAAAGTTTTGGAAATGTTGGTAGAAATTTTGGAATTTTTGATGTATAAAAATATCTTTCTACTGTAATTTGTTTTGGAAAAATATCAATAAATATTGGCAAAAATATTGATTTTGAAAAATCTGTAATGTATTTTGTATAAAATTTTGGTACATATTATGAAAATTTTGACCAAATTTTAGTTATGTTGAAAATGACAAAATTTATTGCATTTTCTCTTTAAATAATCAACCAATATTTTCTACTTTCAATTAATGAATATTTGCCTTGTACATATTAAGAATGCTAATATCGAATGAAGATAATATTTTTATGAGTTTACAAACCTACATGTAGCATATTTATAACTATATTCAGCACTACTCAAGTAACATGTCATGTCACCAATCTCGTTTGAATCAAGATGAAATTCAAACCATGTTTGAGTCTTATAGACTTTCTTTTGTTATTGATAAATTTAATATGTATGAAGTTTATTATATAAGTAATGTTTATTCATGTTTATTATATATTAAAATATTATAGATATATTTAATTTAAAATTTTTGTAATTTTTTAATTTTTGACGAAAATTTTATCTATACAGATTTTTTTTTTCAAAATTCCGTCAAATTAAAATGGCAATATTTATATGGTACTGATTTTTTCGTCATTAGAAAAGGGAACAACACGTGAAGTAAGGGAAAAAAAAAAAAAGGAAGAAGAATAGGAGTAAGAAAAAGAAAACAATGAGACTAGTACCGTAAATTAGACTCGAGACCAGTACCGTAACCCTCTTCCCAGAGAAAGTAAATTGTCGCATTTATTGTCGCGGAGGCGGAGGCGGAGTGGAGTTGATCTCGCCGTCGAATTGGTCCGGCGTCTTCGCCGATGACGTTTAACTGGAATTCTAAAGCTGTAGGTTTCCCTTCTCCCTTGGATTCCCTTCATATTGTTTGATTTCACAAACAGATCGATTGAGCTTGAGTTTTTCTGATTCTAAATTTCTTTTAAATGTCTGTCGGATCGTCTCTTAGTATTTGAATTTCCGTCGATTGATTCGGATTTCTAGAATTGTAGGCTATAGTTTCTAGGGCTTATGAAACTGCCGTTTGAGTTTGAATTCTGAGTTTGCTTTTGTTAGAATAGGCTAGATGACTTTTGAGGACTCAGAGGTTTTTTTTTTTTTTTTTT
>CAMOHE010039821.1:0-30261 GCA_946598075.1 Artocarpus hirsutus | reverse complement strand
TAGTGGAGTAACACTGAAACTAATAAATTTAACACATTAATTAAAGAGTTTGATTAATTGTCAAATTTATTAGAGCTTGGGTTATAGGTCCATAGGTCCCCAATACCACCTCTGTAACACTATAATGGATTTTTGCATAAAATGAATTATATATTTAGTTTAGAATTATTGAATTCTGAATTAATAATTTCACACTTGAATTATTAATGTGATACAGAAAAATGTTCTCTGTGACACATAATGTAATGTGATAAATGTTGTCACATTTAACTGAGCATTAGTTAATCTATTATTAAATAAATGTGATTTATTTTTGAATTTAGATATATATATATATATATATGGTTTTGAACCAAATCTTTTTTAATACATATATATAAGCTTTATTAATATATATATATATTAACGAATTCGTTGAATTCGTTTACGTTTCAATTTTTTTTACGTTAGATATATATATAAGGCATGAATCAGTTACCTGATTCATTTATTAATATTAAAAAAAAAACAGTAAAGCGTAAACTTTGGTTTACTTATATATATATGCATTTATGTTATCACGTTAGACGTGATTTATTCGGAGAAAAGGAAAGGGAAAGAAAGAAAAAGAAAAAGGAAAGGGAAAGTTAAAAAGTTATAACCCAATAAAATATATTCTTTTTCCATATGTGTGATATGATGATTATTTTTTATATTAAAAAATAACTAATTGCTCAGTTATAAATAGGGAGAGATAACAGTTATCTCTAGAGTTTTTTTATTCACATAACTTTTGCAAAATACTTAGAGAGAAAAACTGAGAGTTCTTCTCTGAAAAAAAGGTCTGCTATCTCATGTGTTGAGTACATAGCAGATTCGGAAAAGTGTGAGGAAAATTCATTCTTACAGCTTGACGCCCACTCGTCTTTCCATTGGTGTGAAGGTTTGGATTGGAAGATCGTGGTATCAAAGAGGAAAGCTAGGATACCCTGATAGTCTTCAAAAGGTTTGTAAAATTCCTAAAGCTTTCTATTATTAATTAAAATTATATATCTATCCCGATGAACAAAGTTTTTGAAAAATTTTTGTTTGTCAGCGATCCGCCCCTTTCACTGCTTTTCCTATTTTTTATTCCAACATCTATTTCCAAGAGCTTTCTGCTACATACTTCCTAAGTCAATGTCGCGATGAATTTTACAAGCACCAGGCAATGATCCCCAAATAACGGCATCAGGCCGCATTGGCATTGTCTCCACTAGATTTTTTGCTTCATGGAGATGACCAGCTCAACCAAGTAGATCAACCATACATGTGTAATGGTCCTTCAGTGGTACCAAATTATGCTTCTTGGTCATTGAGCGAAAATAATAACGTCCTTACTCGACTAGTCCTGCATGGCCACAAGCACAAAGTACACAAATCATTGTGACATGGCCTGGTTGTTCCCCTAATACCAACATTTTGCTGAATACTCCAAGAGCTTCAGCCCCATGAACATTTTGTGCACACCCTACAATCATGGCATTCCATGAGACATGATCCCTCTCAACTGTATTTTCAAAAACCCTACACCCATCTCCAATGGATCCACATTTCATATACATGTCTATGAGAGAGTTCCCCACAAAAACATTGGGCTCTTCCCCACCTTGGAACCGAAAGTCATGCTTAACAACATGAGTGTGAACCTGCTTACCAAGCTGCAGATCAGCAAGATTTGCACAAGCATTAAGTAGATTTCCAAATGTGCAGCGCGTTGGCAATACTAACACTCTCTTCAGAAGGAGCAAGAGTGAGAGTGCCTTCGTTTTCCCCAGTCTGCGTGTACCCTGAAATATGTGCATTCCAAGAAACCACATTCCTCTCTGTCATCTTCGTGAACATTAACCTTGCAGCTTTGATGCTCTCTGTTTTGGCAAAACCACTAATCATGGAGGGTTCTGAAATCAGATTCCTAATTGACATCCTGTCAAAAAGCCATCTGGCTTCATTAATTCTACCACATTATGCATAAAATCAGATCATGTCTGAATTTATCACATTTCATAGCACGACCATGAATTTGCAGACTTCTTTACTGCCAACAAATTCGCACATGCGCTTACAACACTGGCTAAAGTCACCTTCGTCTGGTTCAACTCCATTATCTATCATCCTCCGGAAAATGTCAAGAGCTTCACTTGCTGGACCATTTTGCTTGTAACAAGTAATCAATCTATTCCAAGAAACTATGTTCCGCTCTTCCATCCAATCAAAAACTCCGCGTGCACAATTTACACTCCTGCATTTAGAGTACATATCAATCAGAGCAGACCCCATGTAAACATTTGAAGAATAACGAGATTTTGATATCAAAGCATGGATTTGAATACCCATTTTCAAATCTCTTAATCCTGAAGAAGAACTAAGAGCCCTACCAAAAGAGTAATCATTTAGTACGAAATTTTCCCCATGCATCTTAACAAGACATTCCAATGCTTCTTCATACCGACCGTGCTGGGATAATCCCGAGACTAAAGAATTCCAAGTGCATTGGTCATGATCAGGCATCATCTCAAAAATCTCCACAGCCTCATCAAGTAAACCCGCCTTTGTTAAAACACAAATGACAGAGTTCCCAGAAAACGTGTTTCTTTCAGACATTCTGTCATGACACTTTGCGGGCATCAGTCAAACAACCACATTTTCCGTAGGCATTAATGAGCCTATTCTGAATGAAAATTTCCGAGCTGAAGCGGGTTTTAATGACAGGCATGAACGCGACGTGTATCACATATAGACCTGAAACGAACACAAGAATCAAGAAGCTTCGAAAAGGGCGTGGAGTCAAAGAAAGAGAGGTCCCCCACAAATTGTTTGAACAATCCATGCCTTTTCATTTCATTATTGTGGAGAAACAAACTTTCATGGGCATCCTTTTAATGAAGATTTGGACATCATAAGCGAGTTCGATGCTTTGAAACAACCAAAACTTGGAAGCAGTAATGGAACTTGGTCTGCTGACATCTTAGCCAAAAGTTTTTTCTTTTCCTTTTCCTTTTTCTTTTTCTTTTTCTTTTTGTTCTTCTATAAGAAAACTGAAACCTGTTGAGAAAATTGTCATGATTGAACTTCATTATTATGATAAAAATCATAGCATGCTTACTTTCAAAAAACAAAATAAAAATCATAACATGCTCCTAAAATTAATATTTTATGTTAGAATAATTTTTAATTGGGTGTTTGACAGAGTGATTAAAACTATTAGTTAGAACTTTTTTTTTACTGTAGCATGTAAGAATTTTACACTGTAATTTTTATTATTATAGTAACATATAAAAGCTTTACGTTATTTATGACAGAAATTATAGTTAGAGTCGAGCTTGCAAAATAGGGCATAAATCTTAAAATATATTAGATTACCTCTAACATGTTTTATGAATACCCAGATGTATTTCTTCTTTTATATTACAAGATATCTATAGAACCTTTAAATGAATACCTGCAAGTTTAAAGTAGCAAGTAGTCCGACGAGTTTCACTCCATATATGAATATGACTTTTATAATTTTTAAAATATGATATGATACTATTAATTACAGAACAAACAAAAAAACATATATTTTACGGAGAAAAACATATTTAAACATTATATTTTTTTTCCCTATTAGGGGAATTTTTAATAAAAAAAAATTAAAATAATGGATTGTTATCATATAGCAAGGGGAAAAAAGTAAACAAGGTTAAGTTAAACATTCATTCGTCTTTTTATGTTGTTCAAAAAAGAAATGTGATTTTTAAATGAGACAAAATTCACCCTTGTATTTTTCTACCAAAAAAAAAAAAAAAAAAACAACTCCAATGTCATGTTTTTGCTAAAACTAATTAAATGAAGAGAATACATCCAGTGTTGCTTGGTATATCAGCCTATTCAGCTTTAGCCACCCTTTCTTCACGAGCCCCAAAATAGTAGGCAGAATTGCTCAGACACCAAAATGAGGGGGAAAAAAGGGCAGAAACAAAGATAAATAGATCAGAACCAAGTCATTAAATAGATCATCACTCATTAAGTTCTAACTGAAAACATACATTAAAACCAACTCAAAACCAACATTATTTTACATTCATCACCCTCCAACCAAAAACAAGTAAAGCAAATCCACCCAATAGTACACCACGTCAAAATTCTAAAAAAATAATAATAATAACTAAACACTAAAGCTAAAAGCAATGAATTCAGATGACAAAGATTGGAACAAAAAACAAAAAACAAAACAAAAAAAAAACACAAAAACAACACAAAACCAACAACAACAAACAAACAAACTTTCAAGCAACCTAACTGTCCTGAATTAAGTTAATTTTTCTCTCCTTATTCCTGTTTTTGTTTTCAGTAGTAAAGTGTATATCCTTTTATTCTATACATTTTGTTTTTTTTTTTTCTTGAAAAGAATTTATTCTACACCTGTTTGTGACGATATAAGTTTGCAATTTTCACTAAAAACTCTTATCAATAACAAACCACAGCCCAAAAAAAAAGGTAAATTATTTGTTACATCCGCACCAACTTTTTCTGATTTGACTCTATTCACTGTGATTAAACAACCTGACAATTTTCGGCAGTGTAATGACCGCCCACAAGACAACCTCAAACAACATTGATAGTGAATGAATAACAAATGAAACCTCAAAGTTTTCAACTTTCCCAAAACAATATAAAATTACGTTACTCGTTAAAAGCGAATTCAAATGAACTACCAAATCTTAAGTTTTTAAAGTTTTAACTCCCTTTTAAATTTTTAATACTTAGATATACTGTCACAATAAAAACTAAAATTCTCTCTTATATTTGAAGAAAAAAATATAACTTTTTTATTTGTTATCCAATTGATATGATTCTTTTTTCATTGTGTTCATAGTGAAAAGAGGAATAAATTAATATCTATATTGTATATTTTTTTGGATCATTAACATTAAGATTTTATTAGATTTGTTGATAAATTAAAAGCTATTTTCACTATCTTTCTAAACACAAATTCTAATTTTATTCCATACTCAGATTAAAACTTAAATGCACATCCAAACGTCAATTCGGATAACAATTCAAATCACTAATTCAAATCCTAATTCAAATCAGACTAACTCAAATCAAATCACTAAGTCGAATCCATTTACCAAACGGACCTTTATTTTCTTATTAAAAGACTTAATCCCTTAAATTTATTCCCTCCTGACTTATAGGGTATTTGGCATGATGGTTAAAACCATTGGTTAGAACTATTTTTACTGTAGCATATGAAAGCTTTATATTGTAACAATTTTTTTCTTTTTACTATAGCATGTGAGAGCTTTACACTATTTATAATTGAGTTAGTGGTTAGGACCGTCCCTACCAAATACCCTTTTAACATTTGTTTCCTTTTCCACCATGATCCAGATCTAAGTTTCCAATCTACCAGTACGCTTTGAATGTTTTGCTTCTGTGCTTTTTTATAAATAAAAAAAAACAAAAAGCAAATATATATATATATATATATCATAAACCCAAATACAAAACTGAACCAGAACATTTGGAATGAAAGGTCTACTCAAAAAATTTAGGGAAAAAAAGAAAAAAGAAAAAGAAAAGAAGAGAAAGTAAAGAAAGCTACAGTAAAAATGTTTATTTGCTTATTTGCACCAAATAAGCATTTTAACATACACTTAATGGGCAAAACCAACAAAGAAGCAGGAGGCTTAGTGGGATGGCAAAAAAGAGGCTCGCAAAGGAACCTTACAATGGCACTCCGATTCACGTGGAAAGGTGTGCTTGTGGATGGGAACGACAGATAGTGCATGAGGTGGCACGCAAGTGGCTAGTTGGGGTGACAGGCTTGCCATCTCAGCGAGGGAAAGGGGAACGCAGAGGGGATGGCAATGCAAAGATGGCGAGGCGAGGATCATTGAGGAGGATAGAGGCTTACGTGCTATTGCATGCATGCATCCTATTTCATGCCCCTGAATTTTTCTCACAACTGAGTCTTGAATTCAAGTATCATAGCTGCATCCTTATGCTGAGCCTCTGTGCCTCGAGCACTAGCCCGTTAATATGCCTATAAGTCTTCCCTCTGTGCTTGCCTCAAACTTTTGACCCAAGAGCATCCACCTCATGATACCACCATTGGCCTTTTGGCTTAACACCAACTGGCATATCTTCAATTCAATCCATTCTGGTTATAGGCACAACTCTTGTGCACCATGGCCCTAAGGGTTCCCCAAGCCCCTAGACCAAGTCCTAAGGCCAACATACCCCAAACCTATAAGCATGTTGCCAAGCAACTTTTGTTTGACTCTGTAGCCCAGTACTAGGCCACACAAGTCGCATTGTCTCCTTCGTGTCTTGTTGATCATTAAATCCTATGAGTGTGGTTGAACCTTATGTTGGACAGACCGGGTGCCTGCTATGCATCACGAAGCCCTAGCTTGGCTTGATATGTGGCCTGTTGAGGGACTTTGCATGCAAACTAGAAACACATATGCCAACCTCTTAGCCGCTAGGCCCACGCAACATCAACCCCATCGATACCGTCCATAAGACATCTTGACTTATAGATATGCATGGCATCCTTGTGGTTGGCCTTACACCTCAGCTCTATGGGCACTCTTGGCCTATGGGTGGCTTACTAATGTGTGCCCGGGAGGGTGAAGAGCAGTACACCTACCAGATTCCTTCATCTAGAGCTCTTTTCTATGCCTAAGGCATCTTGGCAACAAGACAACATGGCACCAAAGGCCGTCTCGTAGGGCTATTTGGGGCCAAGCATTGCTCCACCCCCTCCCTCTTTCCAAAAAACCTTGTGAACTTTTTTCCCCCTCACATGAGGAGACATCAAAAATCCAAGAAAGTATCAACACTCTTGCACACTCCATTGGGTCGATATGCTTATCGATAGGACCACTCCTTCTTTGCCTTGATCTTGATTCACCCCTTTAGCAACTTTAAGTAATTGCATGCACTATCTTACTATTTCTACTGAATCATGCTTTTGTGATGACCTTCAATCACCCTCTTAGGGTCGGCCTAAGGCCCCATCATATGTTGACTACTCAAACTCAAACTATTGAAGTTTCATGCCTCTACACCTACTTGACTCTACTGAGTTTTATATTCCCTCTGGACCAAAGTAGCGTTGACCTGAAGCACTTATATCTAATGTTGCCTATAACACACTTACATCTAATGTTGCTTGCATAGCGCAAACATCCTTCGATGCTGTTCACTAGCCAAATGCCAACTCAAAACAACCCTTTTCACGATCAAGTTATCCTAGATGTCTTCTCCAAACATGGGCTTTTTGTTTTTTCCAACTATTGTGGTTAAACAATGCTTTTGATGGTACGCGCAACTACAATCCATCCATTGCTAGCACGCTTGATCATAGGTCACTGGAGCACCCCTCGTGGGCATGGCAAAGCAGTGAACCACATTCCCCAAATGCTGCACCTAAGTGCTATGTCTTCTAGCAAAGGTGGCCTCCCCACCTAAGTCTTTCAACTCGCCCTCGTAGCGCATGCCCTCTCTTATGGCAGACACATATGACTTGGCTGTAGCCATATTAACACATTCCCCTATGCTCCAAAGCATGGTAATGATTCCTTCATCATCTAAACCACAGTGGATCCTAATCCATATGCTGCACTTTTGCTAGCAATCTTGGTCTTTAGCCTATAAGCTACTCTTTTGGTGCTATCAATATTTTTTTGTCCTCGAGCACAAACAAGAAAATAAACAAAAACAAAAATAAAACGAAACTAGAGGCAAATTGTGCTAAAGTGGTGACTTTAATGGATTCCTCAAAGATAAACTAAAGAGCATAACTTAGAGAAAAACACAAACATTGACAAGGCATTGTGATTAATTCAAGAGTATGTGTCATTTCTAATTAGATTCTCCAAGTGTATATATAGCCTTTTTACTTTTTGTTGCACATAGTTTGGATAAGCTTAGGCACATGTAAAATTAGCATCAATCTCAAATAATAAATTAACAAGTTTCATATGTCTACTTTCCAAATCTCTGTCTATTAATGTAGAACAACCCCATAGTAAAGATCTGTAGGACTTCATTAAGTGTGGCTAAGGTGAAGAGTAGGATATAAGAAAATTTGTTGCTCTAAAAACCCTAGGCATATAAATCAATCATGGACCTTCCATAGAGCTAAATTCAACTTACAAGGTAATACCTTTAAACTTTGTTTCAACTTCCTCTTGTCAACCACTTTTTTTCTTTCTCTTTTTTTTTTTCCTACCATATCCCCAAACTTATATATTTATTTCTTTTAAGAACTAAGGGTGCATCATAATTTTTTTTTTTTTTTGCATCCTTTTTTTATTTTCCTTTCTCTTTTTTTTTTCAAAGAAAAATATATAACAAAAATAAGATCATCCAAAACACCACCATTCCTCCCAAAATTTTGCATAGCTCAAATATTTCCTAGAAAGATTAATACGCTTATGGGAGTAAAGGGCTAGATATTATTTAGAAGCTAGGCTAATATGTGGTTAACAAAGAAAAGGGATAATTTAGTTTTAAAAGGGTATACTAAGGATTCAAATATGTCAAAGTAAGCTTGAAAGACTCAAATGGTCCAATGATAGCCTAAATCAGTTCCTTAGTAATATATTGTCTAAGATATAACCTTGAGAGAAAATTAAACAAATTCTAGGACTTAGGAGAATAAAAAGATCACATATTCACATAAATACTCTCCAAATATACACATAACTCAAGTTCAAGGCATTGTGCTTAAAATGGAATAATCACAATCAAAGTATAACTAACTCAAGAATTAATAACAAGCATAGACAGTATTCATACTTTTTTAAAAATTATGTAAATTATTCAACCATAGTTCTTATGATTGGACTAGGCAAAATCATCAAAGAAAGCACAAAAACCTCTAATCTTTCAATTTTTTTTTTTAATTTTTTTAATAATGAAAAAATTAAAATTCAAGAAGTTTAACCTCCCCCCAAATTGAACATGCACAAACTCCTCAATGTGTGAGAAAGCAAGAAAAATAGGAAAATTTAAGAAAAACTTCCCTTGTTGATATTCATTGGTGCTTTGGGGCATGGCTTGATGTGCTTGAAGTCCATTAGGCACCTCTTGTCTCTCTTACTCCATTTAGCTCCATCGCTTGTGCCTACAAAAGGAGAAAGGAAGTAAAAAAAGATACTAAAATTCAAAAAAAAAAAAAAGAAAAACTTTCTAAAACTTGGGTTGCCTCCCAAGTATTTGATTTAAAGTTGTTGCTTGACTATTAGAGAAACACTCATCAAAGAGGGGCTTCTGCTTATATATGTTATATAACACCACATATGGGTCCTGTGATGTGATGCCCTTACACTTGACATGATTTGGACGAACACGACCTATTGCTCCAACTTGACTTTGCTCTAGTGAATGTACTTGATGGGCATGTAGGGTTGATGATAATGAAGATGAAGGTAGTGTTGACCACATTGGATCTTCATAGATGTGATCATGGATGACTAGAGTAAGTAACATGAGTTGAGGACCAAAGATTTCTTCTTGCAATTCTTTATCTATGACCAAGTCTTGCATCCTATCTTCACTTAGAAAGTCTTCATCAAAATCTCCAAGTGCTCCCGTCTTGGTATTGGCTCTTCAAGGTGGCAAAATATTCAAGGCGTTCTCAATTTATGCATGAACATCCATAATAGGAAGAGATGTTCTCAATTCTTCAAAGTATTTGACCGTTAATGTCGTTCGTTACGCAGTCTCAAATGATTACTCTAAAATTATATCCAACATCTCTCATAGTTTGAGCAAATAAAGCTTGTAGTTACGGGGATGACACTGTCTCTTTAAGTTAGATGTTTAACTATGGCTCCACAAATATTGAATTGTCCTCCTAATCTTGGTTGGTCCACGAGCAATTTTAATCCCAATAACTGAACTCGGCTATATTTTCCAATATGTAGTAGGCCATCAACGGATCTTTGTATAAAGTGGTGGTACTATCACTATATTCCACCCAATTTCATGTCATATCGCATAAGCCATTGTGGAAGATTTAAAATTGATACTCCTTAGAGAGACCGTGGTAGGGAAATTTAATCACCAATTTTTTATATCTCCACCAAACACTAAACAAGGGTTCCAAGTTTTGCTGGGTAACATTGATGAGGACTTGTCAACGGAACCTCTTAAAGTATCTCAAACAAGAAAAACAACTTAAACAAAATTTAAAACAAGAAAAAATAACTGAAAATCAAAAATTTACAAAACCCATGTTTAAACATTCTTAAAGCATAAAATTAAAAAGATTAAAAAAAAGAAAAAAGAAAAATTGTTTGGAGGTGTCAAGTCTCCAAGCTCTTTTCTCCTTCTCCTTCCTTCCTTCCTTCCTTCCTTCCTTCCTTCCTTTCTTCCTTCGGTTCAATATTATAATTTTGTCATCACTTTTATGTCTATGTAGTTTCTTATTTTTGTAAACAGTTATTTGTAACGTTTTTATTTTTAGGTCTTTATGACATTTGGGAAACAAGCTTGATTTAGTGATTAGAGAACTTCTTTAATTGGGCTTATAGCATTGCATATATATGTATTCATTATATTAAGGTAAATAGTAAGAAATGTCAGTTTTTTAAACTATCGGAAGCAAATGTCAATTTTATTTTAGTTAGTTATTAAATAATAGATCTTAAAATAATGCATTTGTTGTGTCCATTTTACTTTTGTTTTAATTAGAAAACTTCTGAAATTAAAAATAAATAAAAAACACACATCTCACATAGCTTTTTTGCTTTCTTCCTCTATATTTGTTTCTCTCTCTGCCTCCTCATTTTTTTTCTGGTTCAGCAACCAGACGACCACCATCGTCGACCACCAACTATGCTTCAAGACCACTATCAACCATCAGCGGCGAAGCCAGATCAACAATGAACCAGATCACAGCTGGGTGCATGAAGCGACAGAGTTCGCGATCTCTAACCTCACGGGGTTGTCATCTCCATTGTCAGAGGCGTCTCGGTGGAGCTTTGTGTTAGTGGAGAACAACATCGGCTTGGCACGGTCTTGACGATTCCCTTGATGGCGCGATCTCTGCTACTCGTCCAATGTCGCTGTGACCGAAATCCACGACCACCAGATTCGCCAGAGAGATATGGGGAGATAGAGAGATGATAGCAAGTGATGAGGAAAGAGGAGAGAGAAAGAGAGAAACAAGATAGAGGAGATAGGAAGGAGAAAAATAGAAAAGGAATTTTCTACATTTTTATGTGAAAATCTCGTTTTATACTGATCTGGCATTTGCTAAACATTTTTTCGTACCTACAAAAATTTTTAATTAGTATTCTTCTACGTCTCCCACAGTTCTTTCTCTGTGTCTCCCTTTCTCTCTCCCTTCCTCCATCCTTCCTGCTTCTTCCACTGTGCCGCTAAATGGAGATTAACAAACGACGCCATTTCTGGCCATCACGTTGCCCGTCTCTACCCTTTTCCCTGTTGCAATGCCTGCCTCGTTCATCATCTTTGTCATGGCCAATGCTAGATCTGCCGTCGGAGATTTCATCACGATCAGAGCCGTATGCACACAGATCGCCGAAAATCATATCTGTGTGAGGGTTTGGACAGCAATACTTTTACACATGCATGTAAATGATATATATATCAAGTGAGCTTTTACGATAAAACAGACAATTCTATCTAACGTAGATACTATTATTTCAAACATTAAATTGCTTTTTCAAGTATCTAATATGTGAACGCCAACATTAAAAATTTTGAAGCAAAATTGCTTCTAATTATATATTAAATCGTTAAAATTAAACTAACGATTAAAAAAATAGTATGTACTTGTAGGGTAAATATATACGTCCAATCCTGCTATAAATTTTGTCTTATATTAATTGAGATTTTAACACACATATATATATATATATATATATGTATGTATATATATTGTTTTAGGCAATTTATTGGGTGAGTACTTAAAAATAACCTTTTAGTAGATCTATACTTTCGCGGTTAAATCTGAATGAAAAAAAATTATTTTGACCAAATCTAATAATTAGAAACTGAATCTTACCCGTTGGTCTCTATTGAAGAATGATCCTTTGTTTTATGGAGGTTTCTTACTGTGTATTTTTAAGGGCTTTGAAGGAAAAAAGACTAGAATTCAAGTTCATCTATATTTCTTTTATTTTCCTTCTTAGCAATTACATAAGTAAATTCATTATTTTTAATTTTAAAGGACTATAATGAGAATATCCTTATGAATCCTTTTATTAGAATGTTAATCTTTTTTTATATTGCGAGGAGAGATTGATTTGAAATTATTATAGTTTCTTTTAGTTTAGTTTTTTTCAATTTTTTATTTTAAAAATTTATTATTTTTTATTTAATCATGCTTTTGAAAAAAAATCGTAAAAGTCATTTCAATTCCTTATAAAATCGATTTAGAACATCTAATTGATTTTTTAATAACAATATGTCTCAATAGGATGTTCTAAACACAAGAGTACGATATCAAAAAAAGTGTTAAACGATGAGGCAACAAAATAATATATGTTTTTTTCTTTTTTCTTTTCATGTAACTAAGTTTTTTTAAGACAGATATAACCAAGTTCTGTTTCTCTTTCTTCATTTCTTTAGAGTTTTTTTATCTTTTCTAAAAAAAATAATAACCTTGTTTGTTTTTGTTCTCAAAATTTTTGGAAATGCTTTTCGAGGCAAAAATTTTAAAAACACTCGCAGCACAATTTCTAAAAAATTCTCATTTTTTAAAATAAAAATATTTTTACCTATTTTGAAAACAATACCATACGGCCCCAATATACTTCAATGGAAGAAAAGAAGATAATTATAAAAAAAAAAAAGAAACCATAAGATATGAGAAAAAAAAAAGGCTGGATGTGGGTGCGTGCCTATTGATGGAGAGTGGAACTCCAACAAGGCTGCTTTTTTTTTTTTTTTTTTGGTTTGGCAACGTGGCACTCTTGCTTCATCTGGAGCTATTAGGAGCTCACCAAATGCAATGCCCATTAGCATTCCCTTCTAACCAGTTACCAGTCCAAAGCCTTCGATATAAGAATCAAAACCTTTTGACCAATATTAGCCTTAGATTTTATAATAAGGGGTCTAGATTAATTAGATAAAGCTCCTATCCATCCGCACGTCAGCTAAACTCTAATAACCTAATTATATAAAAAGTAATTGAACCAACAGCTGACAAAAACTTTTTCCATTAACATTAGTACAACCACAACAAAAAAAAACATCGCTTACGCAACTCTAATTAGACAATGGTTTAGTACGAAACTATCATCTAAAGTCACGCAGCAATTATTAAAATTAAATGTCATGAGATTTAGACGACAGTTTCTCCAAAACTATTGTCTAAAGTAAAATATTAGACGATGATTTTAAGAAAACTGTTGTCTAATAGTTTGACAATCTTGGTCTATTGAAAATTAAACCTAATCTCTTTTGTTCTCATTCTCCTTCATTAGCTCTCTCAGTGAGACCGTCGACCTCCCCTCCCTTTCTCTCCCTCCGTCGTCCTTTTCTCCGTCATCGAGCCCTTAGTCCCACCGCGAAGCCCCATCGCAAGCACCCCTTGCCACCGCAAACACCGGTTGCTACCGTCATCCTTTTCTCTCACTCTCCTTCAACCTTGTCACCACCATTAGTCACCACGCTTTGCTGCCACTGTGAACTGCCGCCAATCGCCACGACTACAACCCGTTAGTTGAAAGCCTTGGTCACCACCGCGAGCAATTCGAGCCCAAAGGTATGTCTTTTTTTCCTTTTTGAAATTTTTTTAGCTTATTTTAAAGAAAATTATAGATGAATTTGGTTATTTGTAAGACTTAAGATGACAGTTATTTGCTAGACTTTAGACGTTAATTTTATAAGTTTTAGTTTTAATGTTATTAGTTTTTTATATGTGAGTTTAAGTTTTATAGTTTATTTTTATTGTCATTATATTTTAGCTTTATACATATGTTGACTATATATATATATATATATTGGTTTTGGAAATTTAATGTTTATTTTGGTTTAATTATATGCTAGTTTTTGCATTATTATTAGTTTTAATTATATGTTGGTTTTAATTAAATGTTTGTTTTAATTCTAATTATATGTTTGTTTTAGTTTCAATTATATGTTTGTTTTAATTATAAGTGTTATTGTTTAAGAATATTCCAAAATGTCAGCCATCAAATTCGTTGATTTGAAGGGGCAAATGACTAGAGAAAACGATGGTTATAAGCTCCGAAAAAGTGAGACATTTAATCAGGATGTGGATGGAAAAAGAAGAGCAACCATGATATAAAAATACGTTCAATTTGACGAAAAAGATCAAGCTTTTAGAAAAGCGGGGGATGAGCTCCAAAGCTATATTGGAGTTTTGGTTTGAATGCACGTCCCCATGTAGTTTCTTATGGCAATATTGCAAGAGATTCCAATTACTCAACTTGTATGACTTCATCAACCCGTACTTCACTTTTTATGTGCTCGGGGCTGCTAAGCTTTTGATGCATGAACGAGTAAATTTGCTTGTCCACTTTTTAGATTAAATAGAAGCTAACAAGTATTACTTCATGCTATATAACGATTGAGGTAATAGAATATTGACCCTTCTTCACCCCAAGAAGATCAGGTTTTATGGTTACGCCCCGACTTTAGGCAAATGATGCCATTGTAAGTGTATTTATTGTAACTATATAACTAATTATTGCTGACTAAAGTATCTTTTGATTGATTATATTTTTAACGAATTGTATTTATGGCCTTAAATGAGCGAAAATTAAAGACAACCACAGTCATCTTCAATATGTCGTATGGAAGCACTAGATTTCTAAAGCCACAAAAGATAAGCATTCAATTATAAATATAGTTGTAATTGAAAATGAAATTGTTATTATTTAAACTAGTAAATTGTTTCTATATTTTTTTAGGCTATATCCTGACAAGAAGGAGACAAAAAATGTGACTATTTTGTATTAAGGTACAGAAGAGATGTTATAATGAATGAAGGGTACAAGTCTTCACAAACCTAAAATTTTATACAAATGATCATTTGAGTGAGTTGATAGAAGAATGGGCAAGGTTTTAATAAGCTAGTTTTATACTAGTAAATTAGATATTTTTAACTTAATATTTTGTGAGTTTTTGGGTCTTTAAGTTGTTTTTTATTTGTTTTATCTTTAGTTTAGTTGAATTTTATTTTATTTTCTTTTCTAATTATTTATTTTTCCATTATTTGAGTGCGTAAAATTGATAAAATACGCAAAATGGTAACTTGGAATTAGTTTAGGGGCAAGAGAGTCAAAAGAAGCTCTCAAACGCGCTGAATTTCGAATTAAAAATGACCTCAAAACAAGCCACTATACGAAAAGGAAGATCATGCATCACCCGCGATCCAGACCATCCGATCGGTGACTACAACTCATCAGCGAGCGCATGCATGTCACTTTTCTCAACCGGCGCGTGAGACAAGGGCCCCGATTGTGGCGCATTATCTCTAGCGCAAGGGCTCCTGTGTTTCGCGCTCCGCAACGACTTCCATGCTCCATCTTTCTCTCCCAGGAGGATAACGCCACAGGTGCCTACTTATTCTTTCTCCGTTCGTGAGCCGCCACGTGGCCCAATGCTTTGGATTTCCTTCTTTTGGCTGCTGATGTGCCTCAGTTAAAGAGAAAAAAAGAATAAAACAAAGGCCTGCCTTCTATATAAAAAAGGAGCAATCAGACATCGTACGAGAGAGTGATGCAGCCAAGTCGAACGGAAAAAAGAAAAAAAGAGAAAAAAAAAATATTCTCTTAGGTTTGGGTTTTACTTTTAGGGTTTTTATTATTGGAAGAGGTATTTTTGAAGACTACAATTAGAAGAAGGAAAAGATCTAAATGAAGAACCTTAGAAACCTGTGATACTTCTAATTTGGTTTTATTTCTAGTTTTTTATTTTTTTATTTTGTTCTTTCATCATGCCAGAACTAATATAATTATTTTTAATTATGTTTTGATTTGTGTTTTTAAAGGCTATGATATAGCTAGATTATGAATGTTTAATTTTATTTTAGTTTTAATTAATTTGATGTTTATTTTATATTGCTAAGTGTTATAATATGTTTTTGATGCATGTGATTGTCTGGCCAACTTTTAAATGATTTGGTATATAATTCTAAGGTTGAGAAGTGATGGTTAAATATGCCCATGATTGTGACACTATTAGAATATCATAAGTTAGGGATAATTATGAGGCTAGTGCAGTGTTTGTGATTTATTTTTCATAATAAATTTCAACATGTTAAAATCTTGACAGAGATGTAGGATCTGCATCTTTGAAATATGATTTTTTTAATGCTTGAGAAATATTGATAATTATGTTGACATGTTAGATCAGACTGTCAGGAGTTAGTTTAGGTTTTATGCTTTCCTATTTTTTAGGAGCTAGTTGAGATATAGTTTTAAAAGAGGTCTGTATAAATAGATGTTATTATGATCTTTAGAAAATAAGGCGGATATTTTTTTCATAAGCAGTGTTTATTTTTCTCCTTCCTTGGTGTTAACTTATATGGTATTAGAGCCTTTTAGTAACACTAGGTTGAGGGAGAATGGTCAAAACAGCCTTGACAGGAGCAAGTAGAGGTGATGACTTAGAGATTTCTTCGAACAACCCTGTGACAGCCTTTACAATTGCTCCCACAGCAAACCATGACCATGTTTCCCTTCAAATAACAGTCATAAACTAAATGAGAAGAATTTTTTACAATGATCCCGTCAAGTCCAAATGGTGATTTGGGGAAAAGGAAAAATAAGATATTTTGATGGCTCTATTCCAAAACGTGATTTGGCTTACTCATCTTATCAAAAATGGGAAGTTCAAAACTCTATGGTAATGGTGTGGCTAATTTAGTTCATGGAGAATTCTATTGGTGACACCTACCTGTCTTATTCAACAGCAAAGAAAATGTGGGATGCAGTCACGCTTGCATACTCTGACCTGTAGGACTCTGCTCAGGTGTTTAAATTACAAAATAGAGCGAGGGACTTGCAACAAGGGTTCGGTCAGTCACACATTATTTAACTCTTTAAAGAAATTATGGCAGGAACTTGATGTTTTTAACCAAATTACTTGGAAAAATCTAGAAGATGGTATTCTATATAATAAAATGCAGGCTAGAGATCGTGTTTATGATTTTTTGGCAGGTCTCAATAGGGATTTGGATGAAGTAAGGGGCAGACTTTCTAGTCTGAAACCAGTACCGTCCATAGATAAAGCCCTCACAGAAGTGAGTTGTGAAGAAAGCCGAAAGCGTGCCATGCTTGGCCATCACCATGACCGTGAGTTTTCACTTTCTAGACAACACTCATCAGCCTTTACAACAAAACCTGATTCACGCCGCAACAAAAAAAGGACAAATGTGGTGTGACCATTGTTAAAAACCATACCACACAAAGGACACCAGTTGGAAAATCATGGAAAACCTGCAAATTGGATTCCAAAATCTCGAGGTCATGATGGAAAGGGATTTCAAGTCTCCACTAACATGGACCAAGGAAAAAACCAGCCAATTACTCTTTCCAAGGAACAGATGGAACACATTTGCAAGCTTCTCTTTGAAACCCAAGCATCGGGTTCATCCCATATGGCACAGAAAGGTATTAATTTGACTACTTTTACTAGTCTTGTTGACATATGTGAGCTGTGGATCATTGACTTTGGTGCTTCGGATCACATGACAGGTTGTGAAATTTTTTTTTTATCTTATTCCCCAAGTTCGGGCAATCACAGAGTTAAAATAGCAAATGGCTCTTTTTCTATAGTTGTAGGAGTTGGTTCTATAGAAATTAGTCTGAACATCACTCTTAATGATGTTTTTCATGTACCTAAATTGTCGTGCAATCTCTTGTCTATCAGTAAGATTACCAGAGACTTGGACTGTGGTGTTAATTTCTTGCCCTCTATGTGTATTTTTTAGGATTGAAATTTGGGGAGGAAGATTGGCAATTGTAGGGAAATTTCAGGACTCTACTATTTTGAGAAAGATTTCTCTATAGGAAGCCATGCTCAAATGACTATAGGCAAATCTACTCTCCCTCGTATGCAAAAAATAATGTTATTGCACCATAGGCTAGGTCACCTAAGTTTTCTATATTTGAAACACTTATGTCCTTATTTTTTTCATAGTTCACATTCTTTCCAATGTAAAGTGTGTCAACTGGCCAAACATAGGCGAGTTTTTCTCTCCCCTCAACAATACAGGGCATTAAAACCATTTGCCTTGGTTCGTAGTGACAAATGGGGTCCCTCTCATGTCAAAACCTTTTTCTAATAAAAGATGGTTCATTACGTTTATTGATGATCATACTCATGTTTGTTGGGTGTATCTCTTGAATGATAAATCAGAAATTGCACAAGTTTTTAAAAATTTCCATTCCATGATTAAGACACAATATAATGAAAATATAAAGTTTCTACGTACAGATAATAGAATTGAATATTTTAATTCAGTCCTTAATGAATTTTTGGTAGAAAACGTTTTAATACATCAAAGTTTGTCTATCAATACACCCCAACAGAATGGGGTTTTTGAACGAAAAAATCATCATTTATTAGAAGTTGCCTGATCACTCTTGTTTACTTCATATGCACCTAAAAAGTTTTGGGAAGATGCAATGCTTACAGCATGCTATTTGATAAACCAGTTGCCTAGTTGTGTTCTTTAATACAAAACTCCATTAGAGGTTCTTAACAATTTTTTTCCAATGTCTAGGTCATTCTTTAGTTTGGATTTAAAAGTGTTTGGTTGTACAACATTTATGCACAATCCAGCCCAACGTAGGAGTAAGTTAGATCTTTGCTCCCTTAAATATGTATTCTTGGGCTATTCTTCCATACAAAAAAGGTTATAGATGTTACTCTCCTAAAAAATGTCAATATATTGTTTCACGTGATATCACTTTCTTTGAAAACCAAGCATTTTTTCCAAAAAATTCTCAAAGGGGAATCTCGACAATTTGGGAAAATTTTTGGAAGATTAAAGTTTATATTTGAACCGTAGTGGTGTAGATTCAGAAAATTATGAATATTTTTGGGAATTTTCTCCAAATCAGGAAAATCTGATTCTAAATCAGTGTCCTTCTCTTCTACAAAATCAGTAAAATCTAAATCCAAATCAACAAGATCTTTTGTCACAAAATTAGCAAGATTCTCCTTCGAAACAACAAGATTTCCTACCACAAAAACAAATAGAATTTTCTCAATAAAGCCAGGGTGAAATAACTCAAGATTCAAATTCTAACCAAAAAGATTTTGTCCCACAAAATTAGGTTCAAATCTATCCAATCCAGGATAATATCCTTCCAAAAAATCTAATTCAAAAACGTGCTCCTGAACTTAGTCAAATCATGACCAAAATCGTGTGGAGAATCAGTCTAAATCCCAAGTTTCAAATTCAAATCAAATTAACGATAATCCAAGAGTTAGTGAAAATAAATCTAGTCATAAGTGTTTACGTCCAAAGCTATTTGAAAAGATAAACTGTCCAGGTATCCTACTTACAAAGAAAGAATAGGAGAGAGAGGTCACTGCAAATCATTTGAACTAACATACTCATGGAGAAAATCTTCAACAAATTTAGAGACATTGAAAAATCCTTGCAACCAAGAAACCAATATGAAGTCTAGTAAGCATACACAGTTGGTAGATCTTGATGTTGCTATTGCAGTAAGAAAAGGAACAAATCATGCACAAAATAGTCCATGAGTAATTTTAGCTCTTATGATCATCTGTCTAATGCAATTCAAGCACTTGTAATCAATATGGTAGAAATAACCGTGCCAACAATAGTACAAGAGGCATGGAAAGATCCAAAATGGAAGGAAGCTATTTTAGAGGAGATGAAGGCTCTAGAGAAAACTAGAACATGGGAGGTAGTTAAAAAACAACCTAGAAAACTTTCAGTAGGTTGCAAGTGGGTGTTTACTATCAAATATAAAGCTGATAGATCGATCGAAAGGTACAAAACCAAGTTGGTTGCCAAAGGCTATACACAAACCTATGGAATTGATTTTCAGGAAACTTTTACGCTAGTAGCAAAACTAAATACTGTCTGACTACTACTATCACTTGCTGCTAATTTGGATTGGCCTCTTCAACAACTAGATGTGAAGAATGCTTTTCTAAATGGTGACTTGGAAGAAGAAGTGTATATGGAAATGCCCCCAGGATTTAATAAGGAGGAAGAGGGCAAGGTGTGTCAACTAAGAAAATCATTATATGGGCTAAAACAATCTCCATGTGCATGGTTTCGATAGATTTACACGTGCAATCAAGAAATAAGGCTACCAACAGGCTCATTCAGACCACACACTTTTTATAGGCATAAAGATGGGAAAATATCTATCTTAATTGTCTATGTTGATGATATAATCTCGATAGGGGATGATAGGGTTGAAATGGAAAATTTGAAGAAAAAACTATTAGATGAATTTAAAATAAAAGATTTAGGAAGTCTAAGGTATTTTCTTGGAATAGAGGTAGCTAGAAATCACTCTAGAATTTCGGTGTCTCAGAGGAAATATGTGTTAGATCTTTTCAAGGAAACCAAAATCTCAAGTTGCAAACCAGTGGATACTCTTTTGGATCCAAACAAGAAATTAGAGCCCAACTTGTCAAGTACTCCTGTTGATAAAGGATGGTACCAGCGGTTGGTTGGCAAAACTAATTTACTTGTCTCACACTAGACTAGATATTGCCTTCGCAATTAGTTGTGTGAGTCAATTTATGCATGCACCTACAGAGGTTCATGTGGAGGCAGCTCTCAGAATTCTGAAATATCTAAAGGGGACTCCTGGTAAGGGATTATTTTTCAAGAAAATGGAAACAAGGAGTGTTGAAATTTTCATAGACGCAAATTGGGCTGGTTTAATCAGTGATCACAAGTCAACATCAGGTTATTGTTTTTTGGTTTGGGGAAATTTGGTAACTTGAAGGAGCAAGAAGCAGGTAGTTGTTACTAGGAGTGACGTTGAGGCTGAACTAAGGGCAATAGCATATAAAGGTGTGAAGGACTATGGTCAAAAATTCTACTAGAAGAATTAAAGTTAATCATGGAAGCACCTCTGAAAATTTATTGTGACAACAAGGCAACCATTAGCATTTCTCACAATCCAATGCACCATGATAGAACCAAGATTGTTAAAGTTGATTGCCATTTTATTAAAGAAAAGATTGATGAAGGAGTTATTTGCGTGACTTCTGTGTCAACATTTGAGTAACTTATAGATATACAGACAAAAGGCTTGTTTAGATCGAGTTTTGAGAAACTATAAGACAAGTTGGGAATGTACAATCGGTACAGTCTAGCTTGAGGGGGGTGTTGACATGTTAGATTAGATTGTTAGGAGTTAGTTTAGGTTTTATGCTTTCCTATTTTTTAAGAGTTAGTTTAGGTATAGTTTTAATAGAGGTCTGTATAAATAGATGTTATTATGATCTTCATAAAATAAAATGTATATTTTTTCATAAGCAGTGTTTATTTTTCTCCTTCCCTAGTGTTAACTTATAAATTGAATTAGAAAAATTCATTATCAACATAAGAATAAATTTTAATTAATTAAACTAAGTACTTTTGAACATGATTAGTTTTGGTGAAATCGGATGCTTTAGTCTTTTTTTTATTTAGGTTTTTATTTATATTTTTGTTTTATTATTTTTTCTATTTTCTTTTCGATTGTTTAAATCATTTTAGAGTTAACCAATTTTGATACTTAGCTAAATTAATAAAATCTTCATAGGAATGATACTTTGTACTTATCACTTTATTACTTGTCTACGATTCCGTGCACTTGAAGATTTTTTGCAACAAGTTTGTATAACAATTCATTACAAACTAATTATTTAACACTCATATATATATGTTGTGTTCTATTATTTTTTATATGTTTTCTTTAGTTAAAATTTGTATATGTTTTCTAATTTATGTTATCAGTGAATAGTGATGCCAATGAAAACAAATAGAATATGGAAAGACTACCCGTGGGCAAAGAAAAATGAGGCTAGGCATGTTGTGCCTTGGTGGGTATTAGACGATGGATTTTTAGTTAACCATCGTCTCAAGTGCATATTACATGATAGTTTACTGATAAAAACATTGTCTATTCTTAATGTTTTGTCGCCCTAGCTGGTCCAGATCGACATTAGACGACGGTTAATAGCCGTCATCGAATGTTGAGACCTATTACATCACGTCTGTCGATTAGACGATGGTTTTAGTGACCATTATGTAATTTTAATCACAATCTAATCTCCCGCGTGTAGTAGTGAATGTTGATGGAGTCGCTTTCAACAGCCTACACTTCATGACCACTTTCCACAATAAAAACTAAAGAATCCATATTTAACTTAAAGCTTTCTGTGATTTGGTGTCTCCCATCTCTACACAACAAGCCTCATGTCACATGCTGACAACTCCACACTCCTTTGGCAAGATCGAAAATCATTAAGCTAACAACTATTAACTTCCAACAAACATAATGGTTCACAAGGGCAACATCCATGCGCCCAAAAATTTCTATCTTTCTAGACCAGTGAAGTAATGATCCTTTCTATCCTTTCTATCAAAATGATTCCCCATCAAACTTACCTATGAAGTGATGAAACAACCTAGCAAAAGAGTAATCCCTTACACAACAAAATCTCATACTAATACACACTATGAATCCCTACCCTCCAGTAGTTGAACCAAAGCATGAAGAGGAGATTGTTGGAAAAAAAATGTTTCAGTGACGTAGTGGAATTTAAAAAACAATTTATTTAATCACTCAAAATCTACTCAGGTTGCTATAAACAGTAAATAAAATTCTTAACAAATGCACATATAGAATACTGGAAAACAACACTTCTAATAGAGCTATGAATCTCAACCATCAAATCTTCAATGTTATGACTCCTCCTTTAAGTTATTGTATGTAGAAGCATAACTCAACAAATCTCCACCAAAGCTTCTCTCCTTCCAACTGTACTAAAGTACTTGAGGAACTAAGATTATTAAGAGTGATCAAAGCTATACTTTATGAAAGTTGCACTATAGCAGTCTAAGAATAAATGAGGACCCGAGGCTTCTATTTATTGAATAGGTTAGAGGAGTCAGAAGCCTATTAGGATAGAGGAGAATTTTCCTTCACTCCCCTATACCTCACGCCAACTTCACTAAGCCTACTTCTAATGTTAACACCTATCCTAGTAGGGGAATTCAAAAAATTCCAACCAATCACATTGTAGGATTTTGTGATTAATAGTATCATCTAAGATAATTCCAAGTCAAATAATTCCATTCAAGTTAGAATTCTTGTATTTAAAACATATTTCTATAATTTTATAATTTAAATAATCATGAATAATTATCTTTCATTCAAATTCAAATACAATTATGACTTAAAATAATTAATCAAATATAAGTGATTAATTATCCTAAATCTAAAAAATTAATTAGAATAAATTTTTTACTAAAATTAATTAAACAATTAAATATCCAAAAATCCTAATAATGGCGTCAACAATGCTGGGCCGCTCAACAAGCACGATGGCATGGCATGAAAAATTTTAAGCTGGGCAAGACACATCACAAGGTTAGATTGGATCAAGCTAAGCATGACATGATGTGGTGGGCCATACAGGGCTCATAATTTAGGCACGTGGGTCAGGTACGGTATGATAAGATACAACAAAAATCATGATACGGCATGGCATGACCCATTGAGCATAATGGGTGCCCAACACGACGAATACATTATTTTTATTTTAATCATGTAGTTTTAGTGATAATATTATAAACTTCTTAATAATTAAAAAATTTACAATCTCCATAAGTATAATTGACTAATTAAAAATTTTACAATCTCCAAAAATATAATTGACTAATTTCACTTTGAAAAATACTAATTGATTTACATTAGTGTTTTTTATTTTTAAATTCTCGACAGCCAAGTATAACATACTATAGAAACCAACCATTGCTAACCTTAATTACTTTTCACAATTCTAAATTTTAGCTTAACAAGTTGAAATATTATACTTTCTTTATTTTTTATTTTTAGTAAAAATGTTGAGGGACTTGAGTATTGGCTTTATAGTAGCATCAATTTTTTTTCTATTTGGAAATAAAATATGGTTTATTTATTTTTATTTGAATAATGCTTTTTTTATATAAAAGGAGGGGGAATACAACCTACTTTTGAGTGGGGCTAGCGTGACTCGAACCCTCAACCTATGGTTGAGGTGGAGAGACTTACAACAAACAAAGCTGCCCTCACTTGTCTATTTGAATAATATTTTTACATTAAAAGTATTAAAATATTAATGGTCTATTGCACCTAGCATGATAAAAAGCACAAGCACGACACGGTACAAACACGAGCATGACATGGAATGAGCACTAGATATGCTTGGGCCTATGGGTCGGGTTGGGCCACTATGTTTTAATCATAGGCTAGTATGAGCACGACACGAAGCTTCAATGGCCCAAGTGGAGCACGGAACGAAGCACACTTAGGCCCAACCGATTTTGGGCTAGGCCAGCACGACATGGTATGATTGACATCTCTATGCCTAGTGCCACATAGTCCAACTGGACTATGGGCATGCACACTGACAGGTCCAGTAACTTGTTCAGCGTAATATCTTGTATTACTTATGATAAACCACATCTACACAACTTGTCAAGGATTTAGTATGTAGCATTAGCACATGATAGACACATATCTACACACACACACATATATATATATCAAGTTTCAATAATAATAGATAAATTAGTCTCCCGTTTAATTATCTATTTAATTTTAACTTTTGTGTCACTCCACTATATGTTCAAACATACTCTTGATAATATACCATATTACTAGACTACAAAATAATAAGTCTTATCCATAACATCTCATACATATATGTATCCCTATTGAATGAAGGACTTAATTTCGTTTTACCTTCCACTTATTTTATCTCAAAATTTCATTATTTTATTTAATTGAAAATTTCTATTTATAACATATCACAACTCGCCTTTTTTGGGCTGTGATAAAACACTTTCCTTACACTACAAAAAATTATTGATTACATGACCTTTATTTCACGATCGTTTCCTAAAAACTGTCTTGGTAAGGTCAAAAAAGCACAGCGAGTTACGCCTGTGAAAACGAAGACTATCGTGGGAAGGGACTCGAGATACCACAATAATTTTTTGAAAAACCGTCGTGGAAGATGTAAGCTACCACGATGGTTTTTCAAAAAACCGTCGTGGTAGCTCATATATTCCACGACGGTTTTTTGAAAAACCATTATGGTATGTTTGAGCTACCACAATGGTTTTTTGAAAACCTATCGTGGTAGGTCCATCCTATTCCACGACGATTTTTTGAAAAAACTGTCGTGGTAGCATACTTAAAACCCCCTTTCCTATCTCAACATTCAGACACATTTCAGAAACACACTTCACAAATATAAACACAAACCCGTCTGAATCAGCCGTCATCGTCTCTCTCCTCCTCCACACTCCTTAATCTCAGCCCAAATTGTAAGTTTTTTTATAAATTGATAAATAGTTGTTGATTGTGTTGTTTATTCTGTGAAGTTTGTATTGTGGATCATGGGTATGATTTCTTCGTTTTATAATGAGTATATGTAACTTGTTTTATAATGGGTGATGTTTTTATTTTATGATTAATTAATATATATAGATGGGTATATATATAAATTGTAAAATTAATTTTAATTGAATATTTGTTATTTATTATTTCGATTTTGGAATTGCAAAATGGATAGGAAATGGATGTGAAATTTTCGATTGTCTAGAGAGTATGTGAATGGTATGGAAGAGTTCTTGGATTTTGTCAAAAGTCATACAAATAATGATAAAATTCGATGTCTTTGTGTTCAATGTGGAAACCATAGATTGCATCCAATTACAATTATTAGACGACATTTATTGTGAAATGGAATTATAAGTAGTTATCAAACGTGACATTTTCATGGCGAGTCTAATTCCAATCCAACTTTACTAAGTAAAAAAAAGCAAGCTATTGTGGACGATAATATGGAGGATCAAGACAATCTGGTTGACATGGTCAATGATTTAGAAGAACACTTTGTGCACAGTCCGGATTTATTTGAGACAATGATGAAAAATGCAGAGACACTCGTGTATAAGGGGTGTACCAATTTCACTAAATTGTCTGCTTTAGTTGGATTATAGAATTTGAAAGCATCAAGTGACTGGTCAAATTCTAGTTTCACAAAGCTGTTGGAATTTTTAGGAAGGCTTCTATCACATGGTAATAAATTACTAACTAGTATGTACGAGGTTAAGAAGACTTTGAGCACTTTGGGAATAGATTATGAGAAAATTCATACCTGTGAAAATGATTGTGTCCTCTATAGGCATGAGTATGAGGACGAGAATTATTGTCTAGTTTGTCAACAAGCAAGGTGGAAGAAAGGAAAGGAGCCAAAAGACGGCGAGAATGGAGTGCCAAGGAAAGTTTTATGGTACATTCCACTGGTATCACATTTGAGGCATTTATTCAAAAACCCAGAACATGCCAAGAATTTGACATGGCATCATGACAAACGGGTGGATGATGGTATGCTTAGACACCCTGTGGATTCACCACAATGAAGACTTTTGAAGCCGATCATCCCAACTTTAGTGCGGATCCAAGAAACATACATTTCGCTTTGTCGACGGATGAAATGAACCCACATGGTAACATGAGTACTAGGCATAGCACTTGGCCTGTAGTACTTGTTAACTATAATCTCCCTCCAAAGATGTGCATAAAGCGAAAGTTTTTAATGTTGTCTTTATTGATTTTGGGTCCTCACCAACCAGGCAATGACATTGATGTATACTTAGCACTGTTAATCGATGATCTAAAAAAGTTGTGAGAAAATGGAGTTGAAGTTAGAGATGCTTACCAAAAAGAGACGTTCACACTCCTGCGATGTTGATATGGACAATTAACGACTTCCCTACATATGGCAATTTATTTGGTTATTCGGTGAAGAGTTCTATTGGTTGTCCTATTTGCATGATGGAAACGTCTCACAAACGGTTGAAGAATGGAAAAAAAAAACCGTTTTTCTTGGTCATAGAAGATGGTTGCCAAGAGATCATCGCTACCGTAAACAAAAAAAAGCCTTTGATGGTAACAGCGAAGAAAGAGACCCTCCTTGCCCTTTGACAGGTAAACAAAGATTTGAAATGGTAAAAGATATAAGAGTCGTATTCGGTAAGAGAAAATGAGGTAAGGAGGAGACGCAAAATGATGGACCATGGAAAAAAAGATCAATCTTCTTTGATCTTCCCTACTAGAATACACTTTTTGTTCGTCATTGCTTGAATGTTATGCATATTAAGAAAAACGTTTGTGAATCCGTGTCGACACATTGCTTGACATTCCAGGCAAGAGTAAGGATGGTGAAAAAGCTCGATTGGATCTCATGGAAATGGAGATTAGGCCTAATTTGTTTCTTGAGAAAAGAGGGAACCATACTTACTTACCTCTGGCAAAGCACACGTTATCCAGAGCAAAAAAGAGAAAGCTCTTTAAATGGCTTGCTTCATTAAAAGTGCCAGATGGGTTTTCTTCGAACTTCAAAAAGTTGGTGTCGGTAAAGGATTTGAAACTTATTGGCATGATAACACACGATTGTCATGTGTTGATGCAGCAATTACTACCACTTGCTTTGCGGGGAATTCTAACAAAGGATGTGAGATTTGTAATTTCCAAGTTGTGCTCGTTCTTCAATTCAATATGCTCAAAGGTCATTGATCCACTTGTGCTAGATTCACTGCAATCGAAGTTGGTGCAAACCTTATGCATGCTTGAAAAGTATTTTCCATAGGCATTTTTTGACATCATGATTCATTTGACAGTGCACTTAGTATGTGAAGTTAAGTTATGCGAACCGGTGTATTTGAGATGGATGTACCCATTTGAAAGATATATGAAGGTTTTGAAGGGTTATGTGAAAAATTGAAATATGCCAGAGGGATGTATTGTAGAAAGTTACATAATTGAGGAATCGGTTGAATTTTTCTCCAAGCACCTATCTAATGCGGACACAATTGGGGTGCCAAAGACTATAAACATTGAGACTAGGAGACTATCTACGGGTAATCCTTCATCAGTAAATCGAGAGGAGTGGAAGCAAGCTTATCTTTATGTCTTGCACAATGTTAATGAAGTGGAGCCTTTCATTGAGGTGCACATATACAAATTAAAAAAAGCATACCCAAAAAGAGCAAGAAATGAGAAGTGGTTGCAAGATGAATACAACTGGACCTTTCAGTTGTGGATTAGAGCACACATCTATGGCAAGTGCTCCACATCACAAGATGAAGGCATGTCATAGGAGTTAAAGAACCTAGCTAGAGGACCGTCGTCGGTAGCTACAAGGTACACGTCATATTCCATAAATGGTTACACTTTCTACACTCGCGAAAGGGATGAGAAGCATCCAGTGCAAAATAGCGGTGTGACTCTCCGTGCTGAGGCTATGCATATTGCCTCCGCCAAGGACAGGAATCCTGTATATGGGACCATGAACTACTTTGGTTTCATTGAAGATATTTGGGAACTTGATTATGGGGGATTACGCATAGCACTTTTTAAGTACAAGTGGGCCGACAATAACTATGTTAAGAACGACGATGACGGCATCACAGTGGTTAACTTTAGAAGATTGGGATACAGGAATGATCCCTTCATTATGGCATCATAAGCAATCCAAGTTTTTTATACGACAGATCCCCAAGTTGTCTCTAGTCGTCCCGACAATGCCAAGAATAGTTATCGAAGGCGAAGAAGTTGATGAAGATTGCGCAGACAACCCTTCATTCACAAAGGGATTGCCATTGGTTGAAGCGATAGATAATTTTGAAGATGATGTTTTGCACTTGCTTCATGAAGATGTGGAATGGATATTTATTGAGGAACCAATGAAAAAGAAGATAAAAAGATGAGCATCAATAATTTGTATATATGTTAATTTACTTGGAACATTTCTCTTTAATTTATTGCATTTTCAATCTTTTCTTAATTTTTGTGTATCTATCTATAGTTAAATTTCTAGTGAAAATAGAGATAAAGTATACATTCTGGGCCATTGGATGCTTAACACACGGGCTGGCCACTCTAGGTAGCAAAGAATATTATGTGTGTAAGAAATATTTAAGACAACTTTTTTATGACGGTTTTCCCAAGAACCATCATGTAAAGCTTTTAACAGCGTTAAAAATGCTGTGGAAAGCAGTATTTTTCCACGACAATTTTAGTAAAAACTGATGTGAAAGATTAACCTTTCACAACGGTTTTTGCAGAAACCATTGTGGAAGATATCTTCCACGATAGTTTCTGCAAAAACTATCGTGGAAGATTTACTCTTCCAAGACGGTTTTTGCTAAAACCGTCGTGGAAGAATTGATTCTTCAAATTTTTGAAATTCGCGTCTACAACCCGCCATATGTATGCGAGCCCATCACCTCCAAGAGTCCTCACTCTCTCTCAAATCCCTCTCTCTCTCTCTAAAAGCCCTCTTTCTCTCTCTTTAAAATTGCCTCCACCGCGCTGCCATCACCTCCACCATGGCGCCGTCACCTCCACCCCGATAAGTTCCCCTCCCTCTCTCTCCTCTTGCCCCCGCCCCACCCACCCCTCTTTCCCCCACCCCTACCCGCCCCTCGCCCAGCCCCCCCACCCCTACCTCCACCAAGCCGCCATTACCTCCACCGCCGATAAGTTCCCCTCCCTCTCTCTCCTCTTCCCCCTCGCCCCACCCACCCCTCTTTCCCCTACCCCTATCCGTCCCTCGCTCAGCCCCCCACCCTTACCCGCCCCTCGCCCAGCCTCCCCACAGCCCCCCCACCCCCACCCATCCTTCACCCAACCCCCCCACCCCCTGCCCATCCCTCACCCAACCCCCCCACCCCCACCCCCACTTGCCCCTTGCCCAGGCCCCCCACCCCCCACTTGCCCCTCGCCTAAGGCCTTCCACCCGGCCCTCGCCCAAGGCCCCCCAACCCCACTTGCCCTTCGCCCAGCCCCCCCACCCTACCCGACCTGCCCCCACCCCATGTTAAATGTTTTTGGTATGTTAATTTAATTTTCATTAGTGTGTGAAATTGTTTAAAGTGTAATGTGAATATGTGAAACTATGTATAATTGAAATTGTAAAATTGTGAATATGTGTACTTGAAATTTGAAATTGTGTAACTGAAATTGTAAA
>CAMOHE010039820.1:0-17161 GCA_946598075.1 Artocarpus hirsutus | reverse complement strand
ATCGTTAAATTATTTAACGACAAGTAGGAGATGTCGTCAAAGCCTTGGAGATTCTACGACACCCCTTATAGACGACATTGGTCAAGATGTCGTCTATAAGGGATGTCGTGGAATCTCCAAGGTTTTGATGACATCTTCTACTTGTCGTTAAATAATTTAACTACACTAAACTATTGTCGTTAAAAGGAAACCTTTAATATGACATCTATATAGATGTCGTTAATTATTGTTTTAAATGTTATTAACGACATTTTTGTTGGAGATGTCGTTGTATGTACTTTTCAATGACATTTAAAAACTACATGCCGTAAATAATATGTCGTTAAATGTAGTTTTTCTTGTAATGCCACACTGGAGACAACCTACCGTCGATAACAAGGGACACCCAAGGTATTGTCAGCTACATGAATATGTTAGTCACCTGACACGGAGTGTTGAATTCTTTGGAAGATTTTTCATGCCAAAATACATGAGGTACTCTCAAGCTGCCATCGAAGAAGCAAAGTGCTAACTTGGGACCCCTACCTTATCGCAAGGACAAGAAAACCGGTTGTGACGACTCACCTGTCACTAGAAGAAGAAGTGAAGGATGCACCCATGGCAATCTGACCCGAAGCCACCTAAGCCGGTATGGGAAGCCTCCTGTGGTAGCTGCCAGGCCTCTCGATGTACCCATGGCAAGCCTGCCAGGCGCAGAACATCATTTCTGGAACCCATCAGATGGGGTGTGAGTTTGAAAAAGAGAGCTCTTCTGAAAAGATGCCTTTAGAGAGAAAGACATTCGATGAAGGATCACCCCTACCCAAATTTTAGAAGAATTTTAGACAAATACAAGAGCTTTTAAAGTGTAACAAAGAAAAGGAGGAAGGGGAGTCCAACGGTTATTCTTATGGACTAAGAATGTCAAGATCATATCGCCAAGCATGAATATGACACAGTCATAAGGAAGAAGCTCGACCCATCATCCTGATTGGACATGGACATAGTGAGACTCTCCACCCTTTCCTCTCAGGTGATGACTGCAGCTCCTGATGGGAGCTTCCTAACTCAGGAGGGAACATCTAGGAAGATGGCGATCGCCCCAGTAGACTAGACTGGAAGAAGTAATCCTAATGTGGACTACTACGGTGAGGAGACTCCTGAAGCAGACCGTGCTGCACCTGATGCTAGCTGTCTGTACGAGGAAGCTCCTGACGCATTATCACCCGCAGTAATAGTTCTTGGTCGGGGACCACCTGGAGGATTCCCTTTGGAAGTGTGTGTTCGGGATGAACCATTCCGTCGTGACATCAACCGAGGCGCTACACTCAAGTCAAAGACATATATTTGGGGGCTTTGATTGAGGTCATCCGGAGGAGACATCACGTCAAGTGTGTCCATCCTACTTATAATTTTCTTTGGAATTCCTCTTAGGAAGAATTGTCATGGAATGCATCAATGTTAGGCATATGAGAACATATTTTCAATAATGTACTAGGGAAGATATTTCAAGTTCTTTACTCTTTAAATATTTATGTCTGTGTGTACACATGTGGAAGATGCAAGTAGTTATTACCATGTTTAGCCGATGCATATCTGCCCTCGTCGTGCTTTGAGAAAGGATCTTTGTAGTTATGAAAATCATCTTGCGAACGATTTTGATTACCATGCTTGAATTTCTAGCTTTGCCCAAATAGGTGCACAAGGTCTCCGGTTTCATGGGATAATAGGGATGTAGATACCATTCTAACAAGGATGTATCTCCGCCGAAACTATTATCATTGGACAAGAGTGTTTTGAAGAAGTCTCTGTTACTTTTGTTCCTAGTGACATTCCTTGCATATTTAACATGCGACCCAGAGGTGTGTATATTCATGACATTGATCGTTAGCGTAATGTATGATAGTGATTGCTAGCATGCTGAACAGGTTAATATACGATATTGTTTGTTAGTGTGTGATATGCATGTGCACCTTTTGAACTTATAACAATGTTATTAGCATTGATCTCATCCCTAGTAACTTGTTTTGAATGCAATATATGGTGGTAATGTTTAGTATGTTCGAATGTTAAATATGTACATACCCTTCAAGTGCATGACAGGATTGTTAGCACTTATGAGAAGTTTCTTTTCCTAGTGACTAGTGTTGCATATCCAATATGCACTATATGGTAGTGACTTGCTAACATGTGACATATGCACCTGTTTTATAAATTCATGATAGTGACTCTCAATATCGTGTGTCTTCTAAACTCATAACGGTTTATGTACATTGCTATATTGCACATTCATCATGTATGCGTGTGCTCTTTGCTTTCAAGATGGTTATTGTTGGTATTCTGAAAGAGTTGCCAAAATTCTTGTTTCTGTTAGTTATCTCGCAAAATTAATACGTAGTAATGCAGCCCATTGGAGTCATGATGGTGATCGTTAATTAGTTTCATTCTAGCAGCTTATCTTGCATGTCTGATGTATGCATATAACTCTTGAATTCATAATACCATTTATTACCCCATTATGTGTAACGCTTAGTAGCTATAACTTAGGGGCTTTTAACGTGTTTGAATGGTTTGTCATATATATATATATATATACAGATTGAAGCGGGTTGTCACCCAACGGAGACCTACCTGAGGATCCTAAAAGCATGCAACAATACAAATCTGTCAAAAAGAACCCGATTGAAGCCGCACCTGAGAAGCTAGGCTCCTGCTGCAGACATTGAATCGAGAAAATCACCTGTCGGAGGTACAATGCCAAGGGGGAGAGGAATTCCAAAAAGGAATATAAGAGAAGTGGATCATCTCCCATCGAAAGTAACGTTAGAGTATCCTACTAACGACACAAGTCAGCCATGGATGGTACGAGAGAAAGCCGCACTTGAAGGCCCATGTACAAACGCAAGTTGCTACAGCTATAAACACAATATTCGGTCGCAGTTTCAACAAGAAAGAGAAGACAACGTTCCAGCATTGTATAACAAAAAGAAAGAGTTCCACAATACTACAAATAGAAGAACAAAAGGGCGGAAGGAAACAGAAAAGTTACAAGTCTGCCACCACAGTCTCAAAATACATCAACAACAGAAGTTCGAAAGGGGGTGATAACATAAGCCAAGTACAAGTCGGGGAAACAAGTCATCGTCAAGGTGCCCGAGTGCCTCTACTGCTGCAATAACCTTGCCATGGTCAGCCCCAAGTTGGGCTGCAGAATGTTATATCTTTGCTCCTCCAATGCCGCCAACTAAGCCTCCATGCGAGAAATCCTGGAATCAAGGTCAGCCATTCTGGAGGACTTACTATGCATCTTGAACATGGCGCATGCAACATCCCGGACCCAAGCTGACAAAGCATCCATGTGATAGCCCATGGCATCGACATCGCTGCATATGCCAAGGTGGCCTCGGAGATCTCGACAAGAGAAAAATTATGAAGCCTGAGTAAGACCAAGCTCTAACCTACAAGAATGGAGGGACCGAGATACCTAGACATACCACTGTTGGGAACAAAGTTGGGAGCACGAGCGAAGGCATTCTCTAAGCGGGGGACCGATGCAAGAGGGACAGTGACTCCTTTGAAAGAAGGAAGTTCAAAGTCGCTTCCCATCTCAAATTCAACCAAGGCCGTATCACGCTTGATGATGTCGAATGACTCGAAAAACCTCTTGATCTAGCAGGAGAACTTCGTCATGTGATTGATCAACCTTAGGAACGTCATCGTTAGGAACCCCTGAAATGTCATCATCCGTGGGAGCCTCATCCTACAATAGAACGAAAAAGAAAAGGGAGGTTACAATTATGTCATACAATATCAAGTCTCTATCAAACTTTTCTTAAACATAAGGAGCATACGAAGGATGGGGGTTTAAAAAGGTTGTGATCTTAAACACTGCCCCCGGCGGTGTTGGGAGGAACACTACAGCGTACTTGTGCCGCAAAACCTAATTTCAAATACCTAGAAGGCCCGGCAGGGACAAAGGAGGATACCATCACACAAGGCTACAGTGATGCCCAGGTAACATTTTTCGGAGGCCTGTAAGATGTCCATGGGACAGGTTAGTGTGTGGTTCTAACCAATTGAGGCAGGTTAGGATGCGGGTCTAACCAACTGTGGGAGGTTAGCATCGGGTCTAACCAATTAAGGGAGCTTAACCTTGAGGTAGGTTAGCACCGGGACTAACCCACTGAGGCACGTTAACGTCGGGTCTAGCCCCACTGAGGCATGTTAGCGCCAGGTCTAACCCACTTGAATGGAGGCTTGGTCGGATGCTTGGTTAGACGCTTGGTTGGAGCTACTCTTGTTTAGCTACTTCGACACGGACAAGGGGATCCTCAACACGACGACAGTACGCTATGTTAGATTAAAAGGGTTGCAAGATAGATTTTCTACAGGTTATGGTAATAGAACTAGAACTACGGGAGACGTTCCTATATACACATAGGTCACAAGATAGATCTTTATAGGTCATTATGGTAGGTATAGGATGGACACAGGTTACGGGATAGCTTCTTACAGATTATGGTAGTAAGTATGAGGTGACAAGAGTGGCTTTCCATATACACATGTCTCTAAATTCCTTGCTAAAACTTATCAAGTGTGAGAGGCCAATAGGTAACCCCCACTTCTGACGTTTATAGGAAACCGAGATTTCAGGTGTTTTCTCAAATGCAAGGTGCAGTAGAAGAACAAAGACACATACTTGGACATTGGGTGTCTCCTTCTGTGGAGCTGATCCTCCCTGAGCACTTTTCCCCAAACCAAAAAGATTATCTATAACACTTTTCTCCTGAGGGGCCAAGTTGTCTACAGCGTCCTTCTCCTACTGCACGGATTCAGCTACATTGGGTTTGTCCTTCAAAGATTCAGACTAACTAAAAAAGTTCAAATCAAGAGTATTCAGGAAAGCGAAGCATGATTCGAAAGGGGTTGAAAGTAGGAAGTAAATCACACCTGAACTTCTGGCGTCTCTTCCACCAGAACAGGATCTTTCTTTGCAGAATAGGGAGCTGACTGCAAGAGAGAATACAAAACAAGCGGTCAGGACGACAACAGATATACGACAAAGCATGGCTCCTAGAAGAGAAAAACAAAGAAAAGAACACTTTTTTGGAAGGCGAAGCACCTATTACGGACATGGGTTTCTTTGCAAGGCTCTTCCTAAGGGGCCAACTCTTAACCTATAAAGGTCACCCGAGTCGACAAAAGGTGTGCAAAAGAAAGGAAAGAAAGAGGAGAAGGAGAACTTAGCTCACCTGTATGGTCACCTTAGAAGACAACTCTTGAGCGGACGCTGAGTCCTCCTCATCACGAGCTTTGTCGTCGCCATGGCTCCCACTTGTGGAAGCCCCCTTCAAGATGTCGGCCTAGCAAGAATTCTTTCTTTGTGATATGGGGGCTGGAGGAGTCACTTTGTTTGGATTTTCTTTAGCAAGGGCAGCATGGGTTTTTTTGACGAAAAGCGAGCTCCTGTCGGGATTTTGCACTTACTTCCCTTGGTAGAAGATGATGGAGGATCAGGAGCAGGAACGTCTTATTGCGAGATCTCACCAATCAAGGATCAGGAGTCTCTAGTGATCAATCAGAAAAGGGATTGGCTTTCTTTAAGGAAGTTTGAACAGTATGAGCATCAAGCGACCTCCAAGTCCCACCCGTAGAGTCAGCAGTAGCAAGAGAGATCGGTCATGCACCTGCACTGACCATCTCACGGAAAGCAACTAACACTTGGCGTCAGTATTTCGCGAACTTGGGGGTGTACTTGGCCAGCTATTGCTCACCCAGAACAGATAGAGTGTCATCAGTAGGAGCAGGGAATCTAGCATTCACCAAGAAGGACGAGAATGCCACCAAGGCTAGCTCTTCTCGTAGTGATGGGCGTCCGGGGACAGGCTGGTCGAGATTGGACTGGCTGAGGACTTGGCACAAGCGGTACATCACCCGTATTGGCTCTTCCTCGTAAGTGGGCATCGGGGGCAGGCACGGTCTTAGAGCAAGTGCAAGGTCAAGCATGTGAAGGTTAAGGTTGCCATTATCATGAAACTTGGCAAAGAGATTGGTCTGACTATCGTTGTCAAGTCAAAGAAAGAGCAGCTGTGGGACGAAATTTTCAACATTGGAGTAGGAGATGAACTGGTAGCTCTCGGGATTGTCTATGAAGTCTAAGATAGACTTGACGGGCAAAAGATTTCGGGTGAACTAGCGGCAGCACAGCCGGATCGAGATATCAGCAAGGTCAAAGTCCACGAAATTCTTCTTCACTGTTGACAAGGGAAGGGACCACGGAGCATAGTTGGGGAAGTCATAGGAATACTTGCAGCAGGTTGACATAAAAAAAAGCCTCGAGGCGTTGGTAGTTGGCACCACGGAGTTCATCTCCCATGAGGGTGTCCATCTGATTAGAATTCCCCAAGGAATAGGCCCGTCAATGGAATCCTCTTTCCCTTGGGGATTTCGATGGCCATGAGGAAGTGACGCCTTAAGATGTTGTCTACTGAGGACCAGGGAATAGATACCTGCTCAGGAGCAGGGTGATCCTGGCCTCCACCTGACAGCCACTCCCGGCACACTCACCTGGCTGGAACTTGCCGTCGAAAGTATAACCATAAAGTACCTGATCTAATAGGCGAGATTGGAGCCGGAGCTGTCAAATACTTTATGGCAGGCGAGAAGAGCTTCTATCAAAACTATTTCTTTTAGCTAAAAAATTCTCCTGACATTCATCATCGTCAGGATAATTTCTCTCAAGGCCGCGATGAATATGTGACTCCCCGGGCTCCATCATCGAATTATGTGCTACTACTTCTTGAGTAGGAGTTACAAAGTCCTGCCCGACCGAGGTACTTGAATGATGTTAATGTTGATCGGGCTAATGGTTCGGAGTACAACAAGTCCTTGTTCATGTTCAGCTACTGCCTTATTGCATATCTCATGACACGGCCTGGTGAAAGGCAGCGGAGGCTTCATCTTGCCAGAGTTTTTCTCCTGCAGTTCTTCCGCTTTCTATGGGCCGAACTTGCAGCCGGACCATGTTGTTATCGATAAACCAAAACCTGATCAAGGCCCATTTGTTCTGAGATAAACATTACACAAAATTATCAATATGAATACACTGATTATACATAAATTTTTGTAGTAATTAACATATATGTAATATTGCTTGCTGAGTTTTTTACCTCGCAACTTTCATGATAGAAAAAAATGAAACGCTTTGAAAGCTTTTTGCAAGGCCAGAAGAGCCTTAGCATGAGGAGCAAAGCACTTGGAGGAGGTCCCGTATTGTGCAGGGCTGAGAATCCTGGATCGGGACGAGAACTTCAGATTTTTTGGAGCCATTGCAAAGGGAGGGATAACGAGTGTTTGTTACCTGTTGAAAAAATGAAGCAAATGCAATGTTTACTTTTCAGGTAATTATAGCAAGAAAAATTCTCTAGTATATAACGAAATTTTACAGTTTCAAGATCAGATTAAACTTGCAATTTCTGATCTATTTGTGTGAAATATGTTGCCACAATTTTGTCAAATGAAAAATAAAAGCAATCGTGAAACAAAAGAAAGACATGTCAATTTTTGATGAGCACTCTTTTAATTAAAAACAACTTTCTTGTATGTATGAGATTTTCAGCCTTGAAACCATAACTTGACAAGGCAGTAGAGAATTTCACCTGATCTGCCAAGAAAGCAAGTGAATTCGTACGGCCGTTATTTTTCCCATGCCATCCATTTTTAATTCGTATCCATGGATTCTCTCTAATAATTTTTAACCTTCCTTTGAGCTCCAAATAATACTCGTTTTGAGTACCATTTTGAAGACAATGCAACTCTTCTCTAGCCTTTTGCTCTGAGAAATTTGGACCCTGGAATTTCAATCAATGAACAGAAAAAGAACTTAATACAACTTCTTTCGATGCATTTTCCTTGAGACATGGTAGTTGTATTTATAGAGAATTTGAGCATTAGGAAGTTGGAATTTAAGAAAATCTTTTCTGTGATTTTGCAAGATTGACAATATAATTGTCACACACGTGGCAATAATCATAAATGAGGATCTATATTGTGAAACTTTTATAGAATATCTTGATGTGTTTCAAAAACGTATAATATTTATTCGATGAAATCGATGATAAATTTAATAAATTTAAAAACCTTTATGAGAATCTCTCAATCTATTTTATATTGTTCACAAAACATCGATTATACATATTATAGTAGCAATAACATCAATGATACAAGTAACAATTTTGAAGAGCATCTTTCACATGACTCATACACGGGTCATAATGTATCAATTATAGTAGCTGGGGTTGCCGGTTCATCATATCGGCATCATGCACCCATTCAATAAAAACTAACAATTTTGTATGAAGGTCTATACGACATCCATTCTCTCTCCTTGTATTAGTTTACTAAAATTAGCATACAAAATAATATGATGAGTGATGCTCAACTATTTCAACAAGTTACTTCATACATAAGTTCTCTTCTTTATTACAAAACTGCCGGTATGTTTAAGCCTGGTTTAATCAAATAACTAGTTATGAGAAATCCGCAGATGAACCCAGATTTGACTTTTGAAGAAAATTCCAAAAAAATTCTCCTCCTCTCACTCTCTCTCGATTTATTCCATCAAATTTCCAAGAAATGGTTGCAGTAATGAAGAACTAGCTAACATTTATTTTCTGATAAATGATTGAATGTGGTTGATAACAATCGGCTATGTGATACATTATTTTTGTTTGGAAAACAAAATGTTCAGCATTTCCAAAGCACTATATCCGAATCAATACTGACACGAGAGAAAACCACTCAACTGTGCAAAATCAAGAAATCAAGAGTTTTTCCAAATTGTTGAAGAGAGATGCAAGGTGAAAAACATCACAAGCATCTCTCCTGGAAAGCTTTCTCAGGGTTCTTCCCGTCAATTTGCGAATGGTGAGGGAAATCATATGGCATTTCCTCGGCAGAAAACCATGCTTCGCTGAAGACTCTCACAACCTCTTGGTGAACCACAGCATTGCCCTCTGGTGTCAGGTGCAATCCATCACTGTGTTGAAGAAGATAAAGCACATGAATTAGGCATACGAAACTTGAATCTTCTACCCAGTTGAACTCTGTAAATAGTTTATCAGGTCTTACACCCAATTTATAGATTTGGGTTTTTTTTTTTTTTTTTTTTTTTTTGGTGAGTGGTTACGTCCATGGTTTGCTCTTACATGGTCTAGGGTTCAATTCCTCAAGGAAACCTACTTGGAAAATAGCCACAAGTTTCACACCTCCCTTGAAGGGTTCAGCAGATGTTCCAGTTTTGAACTTGAGCCCGCTAAGCAGTTCGGGGGATTTATAGTATGTGAAAAGGAAAGAGCATATCACAATTGTCCCAACACCTTATTCCTTTTTTTTTTTTCTTTTTTGGTAAGAAGAATACCAATCTGGTTATCATGCACACAAGCAAGGTTAGTTTACAAAATTACGTGAAGAACGCATACAGAGGAAATTGGTCGGGCCCACTTTCTTAATGATAATCAAATTCTATAAGAATTTAAGCAAGCCAAACCTTAGGAATTTCTTCTGCCAACCCTCTGTTTCCTGCATCTTGGACCACAGATCGATGGACCTGAGACCCATTTCCTTGGCTAGCTCAACGCACTGCTCTGCATAAAGTTGTGTTACTTCATTTGTCCTTTCTGGCAATCTCCTAGCATCCTCACCGTATAGAGATCTGTTGGACTCAATAATAAGCTCTTTCAACTAATAAGATTAGAAACGTATTTAAAGATCACAATATTGTGGCAGTCGTTATCTTAAAGCATCCAACACAGAATATACCATGAACATACCGTTCATATTCATTACGCCCTTCCTCATCGACGGGCGGTGGAGTAATAAGCACAATGAGCACAGAGGGAGAGCATTCCTGTAATCAAACGAATAAACATAATGAGAAAGAAAATTGAGTACTGGATCCTACAAGACCATGTTTGAAGTGCAGAGAAACTGGAGATTAAAAAGCGTAAAATCATCAGAAGTTAAGAATAACCAAATGCAACGTAGAAGCACAATGAGCCCATTACATCAAGTCCAAAAACATCGTTCCTTAATGAATACCCAAATTTCAATATAGGGGCTTAAAATGGTTTTGCATCAATCTTAAGCCGGTTATAACATCTATTCCATATTAAAGCCCAAGAACATCAACAGATTAAAAAAAGTTAAGAACCAAGAAACAGAAACTAAACCTTTAAATGAAGAACAATTTTTTTGAGATTGTCCTTGTACTCATCAGTAGGAACATGTTGCCGTTCACTAGTTCTCCCTAAAATCGCAGCGTCATTGGCCCCAAAGAAAATTGTCACCGCCGCAGGAGGTTTTGCAGAGACCTGAAAAATAAGGCAGAAAATGACATCTCTGAATATTTAATACCAAAATGACGAGTACAATAGCAATCGATATCCTTTGTTGCCTAGAAATTAGATCCCCTGATGAATATCTAAACTAAGTGAATAGAAAATTAATGTCTTTCATTGATCATCTTATATTTACCCTGAACCAAAATTCTTCCACTAGAATGCCCCACAAGAAAACAAGCAAAAACCCATTCCATGGTCATCGGATATGAATCCAAAATAATCAATCAAGAATAATAATATATAATTTGTTGGTATACAGATCTAAGAAACAAGAAACATCACTCAAAAAGTCAAACTTGCAAGAAATGCATATAATATATGGCATAAGATTTAGGACCACTATCCATAAAACTAACAATATATAAGAAGGACCGTAAGAATCCTGAAGGTAGCAAATGAAGAAAATAAGAAACGAAAATAAGAAACTTACCAATGGAAAAAGGTCATTCAACAGAAACAAAGCCCATCTAGTGTTGTACCCACCATATCCACGGACCAATACATCAGCCTATCAACCAACACAAAAAAATATTAAAATCCAACTTGAAATCAATGAAATTTCCAAAATCAATTTATGGGTCTTTCCCATTTTCATGTTTTTCCTTAAAAAAAAAATACCAACCTTGCGAGAGTAAGTGTCAGCAAGAGCAGCTCCCCAGCCTCCGGGTCCGAAGGACTGCTGTGTTATTGAATCTCCAAACAACACGATCTGAGGCCTCATTGATTTGATTCGCTCTACTTTCTGCTTCAATTATCACTCTAGTTTTACTCTTTACAGAAAAATAAAAATAAAAAACATAAATACAATCAAACTTATAAACGCCTTAACAGTTGAAAAAAAAGCCTAAAAATTTAACGTCGATTTTCATGTTAAGTGTGATTCAATAAGTTTAAAAAAACACAATCAAACTTTTATACATCTCACCAATTAAAAAAAAAAAAAAAAGAAAGAAAGAAAAGAAAAGAAAAGAAAAGGCCCTAAAAAACGTCCGTTTTCTGTGATTTAAATTAAAAAAAAAAAAATCAAACTTTTATACACCTCACCAATAAAAAAAAAAAAAAAAAGCCCTAAAAATATAGCTGTCGTTTTTCACTTTAAAAGTACGTCGTTATTCGTGTGATTCAAGTCTTTTGACATCCACAATCAAACTTTTACACACCTCACCAATTATATAAAAAAAAAAAAAAGCCCTAAAAAAAATAAAAACCAATGGTTAAAACTATTTTTATTGTAGTATGTGAAAGCTTTATACAGTAGTAATTTTTTTTATTGTTATTGTAACATGTAAGAACTTTACACTGTTCATAAATAAGTTTGTGGTGGAAACCACAAGTTAGAACTACTGCCAAACAGCCACTAAATTGTACTAATATATCTTAAATTATTTATTTTTATATAACATATCTTAAATTTTTAATCTTAACAAAATTTACAATAAAATTTGAAATTATTAACAATTAAGGTCCAACAACTACTTTTAGTTTTCGTTTAATATTTTTTCTCCACGTATTAAGCTTCAATTTTTTTCTTATTTTAACAAGTTGTATCTTAAAAAAAACACTCACATGTGAATTTCATTATCAAAATCATCCATTTTTTAACACTTGTCAACTGTTAGACCTCAATTGTCAATAACCTCAAAATTTATAATGTAATTTGTCAAGATTAAAAGTTCAGAGTACAATATGTAAAAAACAAATAGTTTAGAGTATTGCAGTGAATTTTACTCCACGTTGAGTATGATTTAAGTTTTTTTAATTATTATTATTATTTTTTGTTTTTTGTTTCTCGACTGTTATAAAGGGTTCTGTCTTTTTTTCTTTCTTTTTTCCTTTTTCTTTTTTTTAAATTGATAACTGATCTTGATTATCGTCCGTTGCCGTTTTCTATGTTCTTTTTTTGTTTATTGTTAATTTTGATGTCGTTATCTCCTTTTTGTTTTATTCTGCTGTGGTTTTTATTTTAATGTCGTTTTTAGCTTGATGAATTTCTTAATACATGGTTTCTACAACTTGTCGTTATTTTTTATACGTCGTTTTATGAGATTAGATGTCATTTTATTTTGAATTTTATTCTTTGTTAAGGCGATCATTTCCGCTTTGATGTCATTTTCTTCAGCTTTGTGGCTTTTCATTATGATGCTGTTTTTTGTTTTAGGTGTTGTCATTATTTGTGTATTGTATACTTATCTCATTTTTAACTGGCTTTAATTGTCCTCTTTTTGAGTTATTATGGTAGGAAAAGTATTTTAGCCCTATCGGTAAGTCTTGTTATTGTCACCGTTGAATTAACTTTTCAACGGTGTGATTCTAACGTTATAAATTTGTAGCGTACGATGCAAAACTATTTTCAGTTATAAATTAAACCATTAAAAAGCTAATCCAATAGTTAAAATAACTGAACCTACCAGTAAGTCAAAATGTCTATCGCCCTACAAGTTTTTCCTTCTTCATCTTTTTTTTTTGCTTTGATATGCATAGTTGTTTTGAATTTATTCTAATCATTTTCTAAGGTCATCCTCTATAGATTCTTACTACTACTAGAATGACAATGGGTAGTTTGACAGTTTTCAAAAGAGAATACGGTTTTAAAACCGATAGTTTTTGCTAAGAGTATTCATTGGATTGACTCAACTGACTAAATCGACTAGTCCAATCTAACCTGATCCATTTTTGGAGGGTAACCGACTTCAATTAGACTGGATTAGATTAGATGCCAATTCTTAAAAATCAACGTAGATTAGATTGAATGTTTATTTTACCTTTAAAACATCCGATCCAATCTAATCCAACTTCTATTTTTATTACCTCTATATATTTATATTATTGGTCCAAAATAAAAATTATAATTTTTCCATATACTTTGGCACACCAACTAAACCCATAATATAAATGTAATATCTATTCTATTAACTTTTCTTCGACTTCTTTTTCGGACTTGGTGTGTTTTAAAATTAAAAGAGTGCATTATTAATGATCATTATCAAAGAGAGAAGTAGGCATACTGAATTAGATATACATGGATTATATATTTTTAATTTTTTTGTTGAAACTTGAACTTGTCATGCTCATTAGTTTGTAACTTTATTTTCTTTAAGGTGTTAGATGTCCAATCAACTTTGAAGTTTGTAGTTTGTAGTTTAGAATTATATGTGTATTTGGATATATGGATATGTTGATTTTAGCTCTCTCTGTCTCTCTATTTTTTCAATTGTAGTTAATCTATGTCAAAAAGATAATATGTCTAGGTCAAAGGTAGAAAATATATATATATATATATACACACACACACACAAAAGCAATTACTTGAAAACCGATTGAACCAATCCAATCCAATTGAATCCAATCCAAACCAACCTTAATTGGATTGGATTAAATTAGATGACACACTACTATCAATTAAATTCGGTGAAATTTTTAAAAACCGACCTTTGATTAAATTGGATATTTATTTTTTAAAATAGGTTGAATTAGGTTTGATGAACACCTTTAGTTTTCACTTTTAGGAAACTATAGCCTGTTCTTGTTATAGGGTCAAGATTGGAGAGGGGACAATCGTTCCACACACTAGTTTAGATCGGGTTGTAGTACTTTTCTTTATTTCACGAACAAATGGATTGGTCTCAACTCCATTAAGTTTAATATGAATAATCTCTTCCTTTAAATGAATCTTTTGCCTTCTCTAATATGTCATGCATGTCATTTTCTAGTTTTTTCAAAATGAAAATTCAAGAAAATCGTAAATACGTTAGGTAGAAGACAGATAAACAATTAAAAGAAAATGTCCAAATGGTCAAACCAGTCAGCCCGTTGAACACGGGATAGGAACAGTCTTCTGGCTCTTTCTGATTGCCCAACTTGTGCACAAAGTTGAGCTCAAGCCAAGCTTATGTGTTGGTTAATCATGTCAATTCATGTCGTTTCTTGTTAATTAAGTAGATCAACCCAAGTCTAACCAGCCATTTGTAAATCATGTTGATCGTATCAACCCAATTATGACCCAACCTATTCATAAAAAATCCAAAGTTGCTTTGTGGCAAACTCCGTCCAAAAAGAGTCAAAGTTATTGCTTTTTAATTAAATGTTATTGAATTTTTATTATTGATGTTGTTTTCCGGATTGCTGTCGGTTTTGGAATCACTGTCGTTTAAGAGCTAACGTCGTTTATGTGTTTCCATTGAATCTCTCTCTTTCTTTCGAGGGTACTGCTTTTTTTTTTTTTCATCTTTCGTCCTAGTAATAATTATTTATATTTTTTTATTTTAGTGATTTCTTTTTTTCCAAATCGATGCTTTTTCCGTATTATTTTCTTCTTTAATTTGTCGTTGTTTTCAGTATTCTTGTCGTTTATGAATGTTTCTATCAAGTTTCTTTTGACTGCTTTCGTTCTTTTTTATTCTGCTGCTATTTTCTACGACGTTTCCCATGCTGGAATATCAAGCCTTGGCTCACTTGTATAACGTTAAAACTGATATTCAACTGTGGTAACACAAAAACTATAAAATGCCAATCAGATATTTGCGGCGGTAGAGGCTTTAGGATGAAAACAACATACGAACCATTCGAGAATTCTACGATGAGGGTTTAAAAAATATATATTTATCGATATATAGGATAAAATAGGACTATCATATTACATTAGAATTATATCAAATTAAAAAAAATATAGGGGTTTTAGCGTAAATAAACGTTTTTAGTCTTTTCTAGTAAATGATTCAAGTTTTGCTAAATTAGGACAATGACCATTTTCAGTAGTTCTATAATTTATCAATAATCATTAACTAAGACGATGGTACTGCATTAATTGACAAAGTGGTTTACCATGGATGGACCAATATCAGTTAGTGATTAGCCCATCGAGATAGTTAGAAAACGTGTCACACAAAGTTGATATGGATCGACACATGCCACCAGCTATGAAACTCTCAGTTTTTTGCTATGAGTTGTAATAAAAATGTGAATCATGTGGACCAAAATGCCCTTACCCTCTCGTCTAGCTGTCCCATCGTACAGTCAGGCCCCTCGTTCGAGCTTATGTGCCGCACGTCGGAGAAGCCTACACAAATGGAGCCATGCGTTGAGAACTTGTGCAGATCTTTCTTCACGCCGTTGTGACTGCACAGATCAAATCAACTTCACCGAGTGAATTGTAGATGAAACCGGCGTCTCCGTGGCCTCAGGGAGATAGATCTCTTCCTCATATAGGGAGATACGTGAATCTCCTCTCCGACCTCATTCTAGAGATTTGCTTAACCCGATCTACAACTAGCGAGCTCCTCCTTGCCGTTTCTGGGGAGATCTCCGACCCCGTGTGGCTGCCTCTATGCAGTGGAGGTTGTCTTGCTTGGTATCTATTTGTGGTTTTTTTTTTTTCCAAAAAAAATGTGTTTTTTTTTTTTTTTTTGTGGTTTGTGATGTATTTTTTGTTATTTGATTGAATTTAGTTTTTGTTTTTGTTCTTGTTCTTTTGTTTTTTTGTTATTTTCCAAGTATTCCGGCGACGGCAGTGTCGCCGATAACCGCAAATATTGTCCAGCATCAAGGCGGATATCAGTCGAATATTAGTGTAACAGTTGAATGCTTACTAGTCTATTGGTTAGTTACAGATGTTATGCTTGGACACCAATTATATTTGAAGAGTATATGTGCTATTCCAAATATAGCGTAATGACGTGGTTATAGCATTCTTTGTAATTTTTTTGGCATAAATTAATCCAACTTTCACATCGACGGTATATCTGTAAAGAGCCCTAAAATCATCTCTAATATAAATATCAATGTTATTGTTGTATTTGTTATCAAAAAGTATAAAAATAGCACATTTGAAGTGTTATTTTTTTGTGCTCCAATATATAATACTATTTGATATATATATTTACCTTTTATTATAATTATTAAATCTTGAAACTTGTAAAAATAAACTTTTAATATTAAAATAATTAAAAAAGTGAGAACATTGTAATTATAAAAGCAAAAAAATTAATCTATCAACCAATAGAAGGGGAATTTTCATAAATATCATTTTCTAAGATTCTTTTAATAAATGTCACTTTTGTTTATTTGTAGCATAATTTAACAAGCAATATAAATAAAAGTGCGACATAAACTTTATTAAGTATGCCATAAATAAATACAACTTATAAAAGTATCGCAATAACATGTACCAAATGCTAAATTTGTTATATGTTAACTTGGTGGTAAATTTGTCATCAAGTTTAGCATATAACCAATTTAGCTTTAAAAATAACATTGCATTAGAGAGCTTTTTTTAGTATATTGGTGATAAACCACTAGTATATCATTATCAGTGATGAACCACTTAAAAAAAATGGACATTTGTTAAAAAGATCCACCTAGTTTTTCCACACATAAATATATTCAGAGCATATATATATATATATAAATATATTCAGAGCATATATATATATATATATATATATATATAAGATCCGACAGTGTACAGTAGTTTTCAAATCACGCCAAAGGTGGGCATGGATGGTAATCTAGCATGATCCCGCATGCAAGGTAAATCATTTTTACATTATTAGAAGAAATACTTTCTATAGGTTTCATGTTAAAGACCCAAGGACTCGTGCCAAAATAGTAAGGTACTTTTCCGCTGGGGGGTCCCTTTAATTTAGTGGTTATCAATCTATATCGGCACCAGAAGAACATGATTGAATTTGAAACGTACATAAAAACAAGTATATTGGTTACCCTCGTGGCAAAGATATATAGTGGAGAAAAGGGTATGCATTCCACCATGTAATGTTGCTCAAGAT